>CM022780.1:812731-815231 GCA_012411365.1 Ameiurus melas
CTGAAATGCTAACAAGCAGGGCGTGTAATGTTGTGTGTTTCCGGTGGTAACGTACCTGTAATGTTGGAGCAGTCGTACAGCAGATCCGCTTTAAAATTCTTCGGCGTGGTTTCCCTCGCGTTAATGATTTTCATTTTACCTAAAAACAGAGTGGATTAGGTTCATACGGTTGGGCATTTTAGCGTAGAACAGTAAACATGTATTAATACTTTCATCTGATGTACCGACTCAATCAGAAAAATCAACATACACCTCGATACTATCACTTCTACGGAAGCCCTAAGAGGCCATGCATTATTACTTTTCCTTTCTTGTTTTCTCGTGATCTCGCTATTTCAGCTCGAGTGAGTCCCTGATCAAGGAAAAAAACGATTTGTTCATTCATGACGCTGCAGGACTGTGCTGAGCTTCTGCTGCCTCCAGAACAATAAAAACTACGTGATGTTATGTCGAGTACACGAAAAAATCACGAGAGATCGAGTCGTGATCAAAAGAAAACAAGAAAGGAAAAAAAGAATAATACCGCAAGGCAGCTTAGGGCTTTTGTACATTTCTGTTTGTACTGCCTCGTTAGCGGCCCCTAGTGGTAGTTCGTAGCTGGAGCTCAGTGCTGTGCAGTTTGTAATGTTTAAAGTTTTTCTAAACCTGTAACAATCGTACAATTACCACAAGAAATTGTAAAATGATTCACAATACTGCTATAGAATGGAGCTACTAACTTAATCATTTCTGGCTTCTGTTTGTATTTTCCCGCCCATGAATTAGCTCCTCCCCCTCCAGTCAAGGCAGAGCTGCTCATGTAAGTCTTGTAAACAGATGTAATTCATCTCCACAGCAGCAGAGGGCTCCACATATTACAAAACCACTCCTTTAATCTTCAACAGTAATAACATGAGAAATGGGTGAAATCCTGAGAAGTCTGACTCAGTAACTGGCGAACAAACAAACTCCCGTATTATAGAACAAACCCTACAAATCCCCCCGCGTTTTTCTATAATACAGTACACCAAACTTCCTGTGATACAGCACAGGAAACTTTTCATATTTCTTACCGTTTTTCTCCCTGATGGTAAATATAACTCCTCCACCAAGGCCCATACTCTGTGGATTTGTTACTGATGTACATATTAAAGCAGCTATAGCGCCATCTACAGCCGAACCTCCAGCACGCAGGATATCGCTGAGAGAAAAAACAAGAAAATAGAGTGATACATGGGATAAAAGGAGAAAAAAAAACAGAATGATAGAAGGATTTGAATCCTCAGACATAAAATAAAGATGTCTGTTTCTGTGTGTGTGTGTGTGTGTGTGTGTGCGTGTGTCAGGAAACAATTACAGAGTCATGAGTGAGCCTCAAATTCTTTATGGATGTAAGTGGCCATGTAATGGACACCACACTGTCAGGGGAACAAATTAATGATCGAATGTGGCAGGAAAATGGACAAACGCTCGTTTGAGCAGACAAATAAACGCTAATTGATCCATTTACCAAAAAAAAAAAAACCCTGCACCGGATCTTTCATCCAGTTTCACTCAGTGGTGCACTGTAGGTTTCATTAGCGAACGCGTGTCACTTCCTCCATCAGTCTCCACTACACACTAAAACACAAAAACCACAGTGCTGTTGTACTCTGCATTCTGATTGGTCAGGAGGTTGTTGATTCGTTTTCTATAACAGCAGCTCTGACAGTAGTGCAGCTGCACATCTCAGGTTTATTCGCAGGGTCGAGAGGGTTACTGGGAAAATGTATTCCCTTACAGTTACAAATGACTTCATAAAATGTGTCGTAAGATCAGTAACGTAATCCAAGTCTCAGGGTATGAAAGGAGTATAATCTGATTCTTTTTGGATTACTTCAAGGCCACATATGTAAATAAACTTAAGACAAAAGCAATATGATCTTTTATTTAGAGCTTAAAAACATGTTCAATGTTTGGATTTGTTTTAAATAAATAAATAAAAGATCACTGTCTCTGACGCGGGTGACGTTACATCACAGAAGCTACAGTGATCAATAATCAGTGCGCTCCTTCTGATACGTTATGGTTTCTATAGTAACAGCTCATTCACAGGGACGTGTACAGCGGACGATCCGCATAAACGGATTAAAAACGGTCGATGTTTATTTTTTAAGACGCACAGAAGGAGTCTCCCGTGTCAGCGCTGTGTGACTCTCAGAGGTAAAGCTGTAACTTTACATTTTTCCCACATCTTCAGAACAGCGTGTCTTTAGATGAAACCTTCATGGACGCTGTTCTGGGATCTGCAACAACCCAAGCGTGCAGAAGACCGAGACACAGGAACGTCCAATCCAGCAGATTTCTGTAAAACTGCACATTTTACTTTAGTGGACTGAAGCCAAATATTGTTTGAATTGAATTTGTTTTATTTACAATTCCCAAAACGTAAAAAAAAGTGCGAGTCTGATCATGAATCGATGGTGTGTCTCCAAATTAGTGTGAAAATGTATGAATGCAAGTGATGAAGTGTAAACTGATG
>CM022780.1:820231-837731 GCA_012411365.1 Ameiurus melas
GGTATTTGGAAAACTTATTTCACGAAGTTGCATTTTTCTGTGGTTTTCATTAAACTCTCAGGCATACAAGCTAAATCTGTAATATATATATATATATATATACTTCTACTACTGTAATATAAATAGTACTGGATTTAGTGGGGCCCCTATAATTGTCACCACCTTTCACCCCTCTAGCGACGGCCCTGACGGTATATATATATATATACATGAGCTATGATTGAGCCAAGGCAGTCGCTTTGCAAACCGACTCAGCTCTTGTTACCATGGTAATAAAAGTCTAATCTCTTTTTGCCATCTTGAGAAGCTTGAGACTCAGAAACTTTTATTTTTGCTGATTAAGATTCCACAACACTGATACGCTCACCTGATCACACAGCCCTCTGGAGAGCCGCCTCTCCTCCTTAGTGCTGTTCCCAGACCAGGCTGCTCCTCGTCAGGATGCTCTCCATTCTGCGGGAGTAGAAAATGGAAGATTAAAGGGAAGATTAAGCAGCTAAGGTGGTACAGACATTGACGGACTTTCTTCAACAGGGTCTTGAGGTATGTGAACATCAAGGTTCCAAAAACGGTCCTAAGGGGGTGGTAGCTCTTCTCCTGCTTTGTGCTGAAGTCCACAATCTAATCCTTTGTGTTGTCTTGATGACCTTCAGGAAGAGACTGCTCTCCTGGCACCGGTTCTTAATTAGTTCTTTGTTAATTAATACTTACATGTTTGATTGACGATTACAATACAGAATTAAGTCCTAGATGTTTTTTAATTAGTTTTTACAGTATTGGATTGGCATTTACAGTACAGAATTAACACTGACAAGGATTAGCTCAATTTTACAGGGGTGGTTTCACAGAAGGGGATTACATTAAGTCAAAACTAGGCTAATTCCACTTAAATTAATCCAAACAACAACAACAAAAAAGCTTTTTAAGATATTTCTTAACTTGAGATTAATTATTTCTAGACTAGGGAGTCAGAGACGAAGGACCAATCAGCTACTCTTTGTGAAGCCTGATTAGTTTAATGATGTGCACATAGTGATCAAGAATTTCTGTGAATTTGAAAAAAAAAAAAAGAAATAAAAAATCTCTTGAAGTCAAACCACTCAATTATTCAAAACAAATAGTATGACTCATCAACTGAAAACAAGAAAAACAATGCCTGGAGTAAATTTCGCAATGACTTCAACTCAAATGGAAAAGTAGGCGAAAGGACAGTCCAACAACTTCAGGTGAGATACTGTGTTTATTAACTTGGCCCAGATTTACAAATCGCTCACCTTGAAAAGTTTGTTTTGTGTAACACAACACAGTGGGACAGAAATATAATTGTGATCCAGAAATGTAACAAACAGTATAATAAATACTAACATAAATATAAAATTTGCATCTTTTTAATACTAGTCAGCATTACAGGATTAACTTAAACGTGTATTTGTTTTTATTGTTCTATCTATAATGTTGCAAGGAGTAAGCGGTAGAAGATGGATGGATGGATAGATGGATGGATGATTACAAATTATATATATATATATATATATCTCCCCGTGACCCTGAACAAGGAGTATGCGATAAAAGATGGATGGATGGATAGATGGATGGATGATTACAAATTATATATATATATCTCCCCGTGACCCTGAACAAGAAGCGGTAGAAGATGGATGGATGGATAGATGGATGGATGATTACAAATTATATATATATATATATATATATATATATATCTCCCCGTGACCCTGAACAAGAAGCGGTAGAAGATGGATGGATGGATATATATCTCAGGTGATGTATTTTGTTTACTTTAATGCAGTGTGTTCACATCGGTAAACAGACACGCTGTTAATACCTGCATGGTGTACTAAAACCCACAGAGAAATGAAAGATGGACGCCAGCACTGCCCTTGTCACATTTTATCCAAAAGGTCGATGGACCTCACGAGAAGTTTGATTGAAAACCAGAACAATGGGAATTGAACATTTAGGGCGGCCATTTTGGACGGTTCAGGTAACTCTGTAGCGCTATCATTTCCGTAGCATTAGCGTAAAATCTTAGCGTTGGATTTGAGGCATTACTAAACCGCAAGCGTCCCGGTTCTTTACACAGTGCGGAGTGTAATACTGTAGTGTAGGATCTGAGACAGATTCTTTAACATATCCAAAAACTTTCCAATCTTAGTGACGTGTCATGGGAGGCAGCAAGCTGTGACGTTGCACAGGGCGTGGTCACGTGCTCAAAACCCCGGAAATAGGTCTCTGTAGTACATGGTAAGCCAACAAATCATTAACGTGTACCAACCAACAACTCGTTAATCGTAGAAAAAAATTAAACCTAAATTCGTCCCTGGCAGTTTTTACACGCAGCTTTGTAGTTCAACCTGTAAACGCGAGATCCAGAGTAAATAAAAATGGTAATGTGTGTTATTGATGTGTATAAAAACTACAGCCGCCATTTTGCTTTAGTTGTTTAGAGCCTCGGAAACTTGAGGCGTAAACACAAGTTTGACACTTTTTAATCGTCGTCTCATGAAGAACGCCATGTTTTTGTAGCCATTTTAAACATGTATAAACAATCTTGGTGATGTAAAGTGAGCAAAGAATTGGGAAAAAACACGGCCCTTCTGCTTCTGTTGTGTGTTTTTAATCATCACGTCTCTCGGAGGAAAAGGCTCCCGTGCGCGCAGTGCATCATGGGATTTGTGGTTCTTGATGAGGGAGTCGCTTAGTCGTGGTGGTATTCGGCGTCTCCGCGAATGTCTGCGCGTTTTCCTGCGGTTAAGCGCGCTGTGGGTTCATCACGCAGGCTGCAAGGCTGTACATATTCGGATTATTACTGAAACCCGCGCGGAGGACCAGGGACAGTGTGTGTGAGGCGGATTCAGTGGAGAATAATCGGGGTTTGGTGTTGCACTGCGGGGTTTATTATCCATGCAGGAGGACAGGTGGGGTGACAGATCCTCTATTTACACCCTCTTACACTTCACACCCTTCACATACACTAATGTCTTATCCATGTGTTAGTACACTCTTAGACACGCTTTGTGTTGTTACTGATGCATTATTATTAGTAATGATCAGTGCTGATGATTGTGTGTGTGAGTGTGTGTGAGTGTGTGTGAGTGTGTGTGAGTGTGTACACAGACTGCAGAGAATCTGAATCTGTTCTCTCTCTCTCTCTCTCTCTCTCTCTTCTCTCTCTCTATGTCCATCAGCTGCCCTGTTAATGGAGGACGAACGACAGAGCATTGAATACAGCAACGAAGGGAGGGACTGACACCGGTAATGATGGAGGGAGAAAGAGTGGGAGAGGGAGGAGGATGGAGTGAAAGTGGAGAGAAAGAGAACAAGACGATGGGAAGAGAGAATGATTGAGAGTGGGAAAGAGAGAATAAGGAAGAGAGCTAACGATTGAGAGAGAGGGGGAAGGAAGGAAGGAAGGAAGGAAGGGCGAATGAGGGATAGAGGAGAGGACGAGTGAGAAAGAAAAGGTGAAGATAGAGAGGAGGGAAGGGTGCAGTAGATGAGACCAGGGAGAAACAGGGTAGAGAACGAAGGAAAAGATGAGAGGACGGAGAGAGACGAGAAAGAGGAAGCGAAATGGAAAAGGAGGGAATAAGGACGGGGGAGAAAAGAAGAGGCGAAGGTATAGAAAGCTTGAGAATAAGAGACAGAAATAGGAAGGAGAGGAAGATAGAAAATTGGAAGGAGGGAAGAAGTGAGAATGGAGGGACGAAAAAGGGAGGAGAAGCGATGGAGAGAATTTGAGGTAAAGGTCAAAGTGAGACACGGAATGAGAGGGGGCAGAGAAGGTGGAAAGAGGGATGATGAAAGAAAGAGGGCGAGAGGAAGTGAAGGAGGGATGAAGTAAAGGAAGTAGAGGTGAAGATAGAACGGAAGCGAAAGGGGGACAGAAGGATGGAGAGAATCTGGGATAAAGGGAGAGAGATGGAGAGAGTAAGGAAAATGAGAAAAGATGTGAAGCATATTGAAAAATTGGAATTGAGGGAAAAGAGGGAGAGGAAGGATGGAGAGAGAGAGAGAGAAGATAGGAGAGAGATAGAGGAGAGAGAGAGTGAGTGAGAGAGAGAGGAGATAGGAGAGAGAGTGAGAGAGAGAGAGGAGATAGGAGAGAGAGTGTGAGAGTGAGAGATAGGAGAGAGTAAGAGAGTGAGAGAGAGAGGAGATAGGAGAGAGAGTGTGAGAGTGAGAGATAGGAGAGAGAGTAAGAGAGAGAGAGAGAGAGGAGATAGGGAGAGAGAGAGTGTGAGAGTGAGAGATAGGAGAGAGAGAGAGAGGAGATAGGAGAGAGAGAGTGAGAGAGAGAGAGAGAAAAGAGATGGGTGAGAGAGTGAGAGATAGGAGAGAAGTGAGAGAGAGAGAGAGTGAGTAGAGAGAGAGAGTGAGAGAGAGAGGAGATAGGAGAGAGAGAGTGTGAGAGTGAGAGAGAGGAGAGAGAGAGAGAGGGAGAGATAGGAGAGAGAGGAGAGAGAGTGAGAAGAAAGGAGAGAGAGTGAGAGAGAGTGAGAGATAGGAGAGAGTGAGGAGAGAGAGAGAGTGAGAGAGAGAGTGAGAGAGAGTGAGAGAGAGAGAGAAGAGAGATGGGAGAGAGAGGAGTGTGAGAGAGAGATAGGAGAGAGAAGTGAGAGAGAGAGTGAGAGAGAGAAAGGAGAGAGGTGAGAGAGAAAGAAGTGAGAGGAGAGAGTGAGAGTGAGAGAGAGAGAGAAAAGGAGAGAGAGTGGGAGAGAGAGTGAGAGAGAGAGAAAAAGGAGAGAGAGTGAGAGTGAGAGAGAGAGAAAAGGAGAGAGAGTGAGAGTGAGAGAGAGAGAGGAGAGAGAGAGAGAAAAAAAAGAGTGAGAGAGAGTGAGAAGTGAGAGAGGGAGAGAGAGAGAGAGAAAGGAGAGAGAGTGAGAGTGAGAGTGAGAGAGAGAGAGAGCAGTTGAACATGACTCATGGTTTTACTCGGTACATTGCGGAGGTGTGCACAACAACTGAATTTCAAATGCTTCTCCGCAGCCGTGTGTGTCACTTTAAAATGTGTCTTATTCCTCCTCCAGGTGCGCTGTGGTGAGATCCTGAAACATCTGGACGCCGACACACACACACACACACACACACACACACACACACACACACACACACACACACACACTTCTCCTGCTCCACTATGAACACACAGCTCAGAAAATCACAGAGAAGATTGGACGCTCTGTCTGGCGTGTGTGATTGACAGATCCCATATTCAGAGGATCAGAGCGTGTGTGTGTGTGTGTGTGTGTGTGTGTGTGTGTGTGATGGATTGGATGCGGGACTGGGTGCAGGCCGTGCGGGAGTGTGAGGGCGGGGCTTTGGGCACGGTGCTGTGTTTAGCTCTGCTGTTTGTATGGTACTGTTACCGTGTGGGCTGTGAACACGCCTCCTACACGCCCGAGTCCCGCTCCAGCCCGCCCGAACTCTCGTCCGCGAAACTCCGCCCTACACTGGGTGGAGTCAGAACAGGGGGTGGGGCCAGCGAGGAGGAGCTGAACGGCTTTGCGTACTGTCAATCGCCCGAGTGTTTCCGGTGCTCGCGGCCCGGCAACGGATTTAACCAACGACTTTACCACAACCTACAGGACTACGCTAAACGCTACACATGGGCAGGTTAGTGTGTGTGTGTGTGTGTGTGTGTGTGTGGTGTGTGTGTGTGTGTGTGTAGCCTTTTATATATAACTATGTATGAAGTTATTTAAAATGCTAATAATCGATTATTACCAAATTTGTATGTGACCATTTCTACAAATGTTTATTGATTTATTTTGCTGCTATTTGACGAGATTATTATTCTTATTATTATTCTTCTTCTTCTTATTATTATTCTTATCGTGTTGATCTACAGGTATGGGGCGTGTGCATAAAGGTGTGCGTGAACAGGACCGCTATCGTCTGTGTAATCGTCCGTCCATCCAGAAGGCGGAGGTGTTCTTCCTGCCCGATCTGCCGTCCGCTCCGTTCTTCTCTCGCGATGCGCAGAAGCACGACGTGGAGCTGTTGGAGAGAAGTTTCCCCGCCCTGCTGGCCGAGTTCGAGAGCGTGTACCGCACGCCCCCGCCCCTGGCGCCCGGCTGGAAGGCTAACAGCACGCCGCGGGGACACTGGTGGACCTTCTACCTGGTGAACCAGGGCACCACGCTGGCGCTGAACGCTCGCCGCTGCCCGCGCACCTGGAGGGTCCTGGGACAACTGCGCACCTTCATCTCCAACAACGTGTTCGGAAACGCCTGCTTCTCCGTCATCAGCCCCGGAACCACCATCACCGAGCACTACGGACCCACCAACGTCCGCCTGCGCTGCCACCTGGGTGAGACTCGCACCGTGTGTGTGTGTGTGTGTGTGTGTGTGTGAGGGGAGGACAGGGAGAAAGTGTGTTAGTAGATCAGACATAGTTTGTATTGTGATTTATTTTTTTTGATGTGCTCAAAGCAGTGTGTGTGTGTGTGTGTGTGTGTGTATGTGTGTGTGTGTGTGTGTGTGTGTGTGTGAGAGAGAGAACGACAGTGAAAGTGTGTTACTGGATCACTTGCACAGCCTGGTTTTTGGGTAGATGATTCATTGTACACACACTGAGCTGCTGGTCAGAGAATAAACTAAAACAGGAGGCAGGATAACACGCTGCTAGCGACACGCCGCGTATATCGTAGCTACGTAGATCATTTATTACAATTTACTCCTGACACGTTAGCGGAAAACAGCCTTGTGTTATTTTAGCTCCGTTTTATTTGAATAGTTCCCGTTTTCATCACCAGCCCGGTGGTTCACCCTGGACGCCACGCCGCGCCGCGCGGTGAGAGACGACTCCGTCCCGCTGCGGCTCCTGAAAGTCTCCATTAACACTGTTTAGCGAAATGGTTCACACTTGGTTTATATTCGATATCATATTAGATGTATCTCTTCCAGACAGCGTTTTAAGACCGTGTAGAACTCCTGGTCACGGCTGGATCGGGAAGCTCGAGGTCTCAGGTCTCGACGTCGCGATGCGTTTGAACAGGAACGTCACGCACACGACGCCGTCACCAGACTTATTAACCGATTGGAAAAGACCGGAAGTGTTGCAGACCGACCGAGAAGAAGCGGCCGTCCACCGGCGTCCAGTGACGAAGGCAGAACCGGCGTGGTGCCGGGGTAAGCCGTCTCCCGTCTCCTGCGCGGAGACGTCTGGGACAGCCTGTGCTTTAGACCGCTCCGTTGTGGGTTTCTGAACGTCCTGAGGTGACGTCAAGCTCCGATGGAAGTGTGAGCGTCCTCAAGTCTACGCTCGGTGACTCGGCCCCTCGTGCGTCCATTCTTTTTAGCTAGTTTCTTTAGCTCGTCCTGTCTGTAGTGGAAGTGCTCTGGACATTCCGTCTTCATGTCAGCTTCACGGTGAAGGAGAGATAGAACGAAGGAAGTGATGTCATGGTGCTGCACATATAACAAAGCTGAATGTTCATTGCTTTATTTATTATTTGTAATGATTGTGTGTGATGTGTGCGTTGACGTGCTGATCTGTGTGTGTGTGTGTGTGTGTGTGTGTGTGTGTTCAGGGCTGAAGGTGCCCCCTCACTGTGAGCTGGTGGTGGGGGGCGAGCCGCAGTGCTGGTCTGAGGGAAACTGTCTGCTGTTTGACGACTCGTTCCTCCACACGGCCTTCCACGAAGGTGAGACACAAACGGACATCGCTGTAGTCCTCAAGGGCACAGCTTACCCAGAATGCACTGCTAACTCCCGAGTCCTGTTGGTCACAGCACAGGAACGCAGGGAGCGAGAGAAAGAGGGGAGAACTGTATCTGAATTTTTTATGCCTCCTTTTTAGGCTCCTAAGTGTGTTTTCCGTCCGTCTGAGACTCTGTTTAGCTTTAGACATCTCAGGAGCGAGTGGTTTATGTTAGTAGGATTGATTCGGGACGATGATTTTAACCAGCAGATCTTTTGATAGAAAAAGAATGAAGGTCACAGCAAGGTCGAGTGTAAATACACTTCAGACCTTTAACACTGAGCCTCGAGATCATATAACGTCTGTGTGATGTTTAAGTATCAGTGTAGTCGCTGTTCTGGTTCCTGTACCTTCATCTGCGCGCGTGTGTGTGTGTGTGTGTGTGTGTGTGTGTGTGTGTGTGTGTGTGAGTGAGATCAGGCGCTCCAGAAGACGGACCCCGTGTCGTGTTCATGGTGGATCTGTGGCATCCGAACGTGGCGGCGGCCGAGAGACAGGCGCTCGACTACATCTTCACTCCGGGACGCTGAGATGGAGAGAGAGAGCGCGATGGATGGATGGAGAGAGAGAGAGAGAGAGAGACGGGTGGAACGAGGGATGGAGAGCTGGAGATAAAGATCGATGAGTCATAACAGTGAAGTGAAGCTGATGACTTGCACATGTTACTGTACATAAGTGTTTCCTTATGAAGCGTCACAGTTCACTCTCTCCTGAAATGAGAGAACGAGAGAGAGAGACGGACAGAGTCGGTGCTAAAGAGGGAGAGAAAGAGAGAGAGAGAGAGAGGGAGAGTAAGACAGATGATAACAGAGCAGTGAGACAGAACTGAAGCGAAAAAAACCCACATTTTTATGTACAGATTTTTTCAATTCACTCTCGTCAGCGAGACGGAGAGAGAAAGGGACTAAATGATGGATAGATGAAAAGAGAGTAAGAGAACTGAGGGAAATGGTTACATGCGTGTGAGTGTTTTCTAGTGCTTCAGTGTTTGCTCAGAGAAAACATGGGAAGGAAGGGAGAAGGAGAACAGGCAGTAAAGTGCGAGTGTACGCACATTTTTTGTACATAAGTGTTTCCTTGTGATGCGTCACAGTTCACTCTCTCCTGAAACGAGAGAGAGAGATGGACAGAGGCGGTGCTGGAGAGAGAGAGAGGGAGAGTAAGACGGATGATGGAACTGAAGCGAAAAAAACCCACATTTTTATGTACATAGATTTTCGCAGATCAGATCCAGGAAGTGATATTAAACTGCGAACACGTAATTTCTTGCGTGAAGACAACAACATGATCATCAGCCGCGATAAACCAAGTCCTAGCACGTTCATAACACGCACAGCGAACACGTGCAGATCCACGCTGTGAAGTTCTCCCAAAAACAACAAACAAGTTATTGTTCATGTACAAAGAGAAAGCAAAAAACTGTTCAAAACGTGTCCGCTTTTTCAAAACGCTTCGGTTTCAGTGGCCCAGGATGCCGCTTTTGTGTGAACAGGAGATCAAAACACAGAGAGAAAAAAAGACTACTATTACTATTTTCCAAAATATCTGTATACACGTGAGCAGGGCTTTAATATGTGCGATAAATCAAAATAATAACAGGGATTGCGATAAAAAAAACCAACCCCAGTCCCACTCGCATTTTTAACAGTTAACCGATTAACTGAAAGCACATTTTTATAGACGTACATAAACGCTGATGAAGGAAGACTAGAGAAGAGTGAGAGTGAGGAAAAAGAGAAATAGATGGAGATATACTGCATGTGTGTGGAAAGGGAGAGAGAGAGAGAGGGGGATGAGCAACGATGCTGAATAATCCAACCTGAACATGTCTTTACACGAGTGTTTCCTGATGGTTCAGCATTTCCTCAAAATAGATAAAGAACTGAAAAAGAGAGAAAGATAGAGAGATGGATGGGGGAGGGAGAGAGAGATGAGTATCGGGCAGTAAAATAGAACTGAAGTAAATGATCAGGATGACAGATTTGGATATTTTCTGTATATGAGCAGTCGAGAGATGAGCACACGATTGCGTCATTACTGCGGAAAGACAGAAAAGGAGAGAGAGAGAGAGACGGGTAGAGGGACAGGTAGAGAGACAGATCTGAGGTGAACAATATTTCTTGCACATTTTCTGTACATAAATGTTTACAGATCAGATCCAGTCTAAGTGTTTATTAAAGGTACAGGCCAGGGTGTACAAACTTATGAAATTCTGACCGTATAGCACTTTTCAGGCCGGACGCGTCGCTTCCAAAGCGTTCTCGCTGCACTTTTTTAACACTCCGGCGTGTGACTGAACGGAAAGTGTACATATATATAAGAATAAATATATATGCTGTATTTTCTCTCTGTGTCCGAAGGACGATAAACAACCACGCAGACGCAGACGCCAGCGACGTCCTTACGACCTGTTTATTCAGTGTTTATACAGACTGTGTTATAATACTGTTTTTAACACGCGCTCCTCGTCCACTTCCCTTTGGGCTCCATCCCAAAAACTCGCACACTATATACTTACACACTCGATTATTTACTAGAACACAGCTAGGAAATGTCCGTAATTAGCACACAAGCTAGTTAGTATGCTAGTTGTTCAGCTAGCTAGTCAATTAACCGATCTAACTACACTATGTACGATATATCTTTGGTCACTTTAAGAACATTTCTAAATAATATTGTACGAGTTAGCAACGTAGCTAGTTGCTACACTAGCGACTTAGCGAGGTATTTCTGAGCAGAATCAGTTCAGCTACGTTTCCTGGTGTGAAATTAACGTGTCGTGGGCTTTCAGGTCAGTAGGGGAAGTGGTATTGAACAGTATTGAAACACAGGAGCAGATTGTGTAAAAAACACTAGCAGCAGGTCGTTTATCAACACAAAAAATCCTGCTTTGCAACGTTCTCTTTAATATTGCGATCACTTTTAGCGTCCGTTTGAAGCACTTTGTATTTCTAGCTGCGTTCAAATAGAGCTTGTGAATCTGTGTTTTCGCTGAGGGAAGACGATGTTGAGAACCAACAGCATGCTACGGGACACAGAGTATAAGCTAGCTAACGACTGAGGCTAGTGACTTAGCTGGCTAAAAAGTAGACGGTGACAGTTGGAACATCAACGTTTACCTCAGATGTGGTGTTAAATGTTTGGAAAAAGACTGCGGATGGTTAAATTGTCACTGTAATTACACTTAGCATCAACCGCTAACAGGTCTAATGTGAGCCGCCGTTTTATTTATTGTTTTAAGAACCTCGCACAGCTCTGTGCTGCAGTACATTTTGTGTTGAGAAGTTGTGAACACTAGGCCGTGCGAATCTTTCTCGTGAACACGATGACGCACGGCTGTATTTGAACGCAGCGTCTTGTACAGAAGCACACTTCGAAGTTTACAGTGTAGATATAAACAAACGCCGAACTTTCAGCTCATTCAGGCGCTTCAGTGGGTGACCGCTTCGTTCGTTCTGTGCTACTCGTACATTCCTTTTCTAAGGACCCGAGTCGATCCGCACACGCCGTTTCGCAGTCGGTGGCTTTTTTCTAACGGCGTGTGACTTTTGCGGCCGAGCGGGTTTGTGACGGGTTTTATGCTGACTTTCTGTGTTTCTTGGATGTGATTTTTGCTACGGCTGAGCCATGATGTGTTTAATAAAGAGCCGGTTGTGCAATCTTGTGTGCGTGTGTGTGCATGCTCAATGATTTTTTCCGTTGTTTATGAAAAAAATACTTTACATATTTTAGACATCATGTCAAAGAGAAACAATCGAAGCCAAAATGTCTCTGATGCCCTCTAGTGGTGGACAGCGGTCAATCAAAAAAAACCAAAACATTTTAACCACATTCCCCCATTGTTTTATTTCACTTTTCTCTTGTTGACATTAGTGTTGATGGTTAATACACGTAGTTAAAACATGCTGTTATAAATCAGCCAGGCTTCTCGATGGTATCTGAGGAAAAAACTGTCAAATACGTAGCTCTGCTTTACCAACTAAAGCCTCCTTCACCCAGCAACCACGAAACTGTTCTGAGCAGCTCGATCTTACAGGTAGAAGGAATTTCAAATGGATCAAACACCTGGTGGGTGGAGCTTATTCTTTCCTCCCCTAGCTAGTTACAGGGTGCTTCTCAAAACTCAGATCAATGCTTCCTCGTTTCCTCGCTCCTCCGTCCTCCAGCCCGTAACCCGGACATCGATCGGTCAGTATTCCACTTGCTTCGATCCCACTCTCCTCACACCTCATCCTTTCGTCCTTCCCTCACATCCTGAGGGGGTGGAGCTAAGACGTGAGGGAAGGAAACCACAAATAAGAAATGAGAAGCACTCACTGTCATTGGAATGCACTTTGCTAGTAAAACCTAGTGACACCTCCTTGATACTATGTTGTATGTTGGTGCTTTTTCTCGTTTCGGCTACATAAGGCATATAAACCATTAACTCTCTTCACCACTAGTGTTAGCATGTTAGCTAGTCAGCTAGATAACTAGCTACTCAGTGTTGGCTAGAAACTTCATTTAGCACGTTGGTTCATTTTCTAATCGTGATTTTAGACTAGAAAACTGCTCAGAAAGCTGTACTCCTCTCATTTGTGTGTGGTTCTTCTGGGTTCCTCCGGGTTCTCCAGTTTCCTCCTGCCTCCAGAAGCATGCTGTTTGTTTGATCGTGAGTTTATATTCTCCTGAAGGTGTGAGTGAGTGAGCGAGGCCATGTTGTGTTCTGCCCTGCTGATAAACCCACTCTAAACCGTTCGAGATCTCTACACGTTCCTAATGAGTTTTAATGTGTTTCTGATGGTCTGTGATGGTGGTTTAATGGATTGCGTGGTTCATACTGATGCCTGACGCCTGCCTTTTCTAATTGGTCATATGTCAACGTTCAGTTGTTTTGGGGTAGATAAAGCCCTGACTCTGTCACGCTGCATTTATTCTATCGTTCACACGCAAGCGTAATGTGACATCGGTGTTCTTAACACGTCGTAGTTCAGCATTTCTCACATGAGATTAAATCAAATGGACGATCACTGATCTTCGTGTTGCAGGAGTGTGTGTGTGTGTGTGTGTGTGTGTGTGAGATCATCCTATACTGAAACACACGCCGCAGTAAACTAGAACCTGACTAAATGAACAGGCGTTATGTAAATTAGGTCCCGGGGAACACTGTGGTCTCAGCGTGTTGGTGAGATAGCGTCTCGTATTAAAGCCTGACTGAGATCTGGAGATGGACTCGGCTTCTTCTCCTCCTCTACCTGCTGATTGGGATTTGAGAGTTGAAAACACCAGCAGCAGAATTTGTACTGGCTGTGAAATCTGTTCCTAAAATAAAATGTATTGCATAACACACACACACACACACACACACACACGCACACACACACGCACACACACACACACACACACACACCCCTACTCTGCATCACTTTGTATAAGCTACAGTGTTACACAATATTATAAACTACTCAAACTGCAGCTGGTATAAAATCAGGAAACGCCACCTTAAGTGTGGACCCTGTGTGCACTCACCTGTCCCATCATGCACCACGAAAAAGAGGGCGGGGCTTGTAGCAGATACCAGATGACGTCATGACTTCATGGCTACAGGTTATTAAAGTACATTAAAGTGAAAGTCTCAATCACACATCCCAGAGAAAAATAAGCAACGGTAACTACACACAAATAAATACACGAGAAATATGAACAAATACAAAATATCAATAAACAGTTTTAGGTTCTGCGGCTGCTTTGCATCCTCCGGCACTGGAAACCTGCAGCGTGTGGAAGGCGAGATGGAATCTCAGGAAATCCTTGGAGAAAACATCTCGCCGTCTGTGAGGAAGCTGATGCTTGGGCGTCACCGGACCTTCCAACAGGACAATGATCCAAAGCGTGCCTCAGATTCCACCAAGGCTCGGTTGTAGAAGAAGTTCTGGAAGACTCTACAGGGCCGTCACAGTCACCTGACTTGAACCCCATAGAAGATCTCAGGTGGGATTTGAAGAAGGCGGTTGCAGCACGCAAACCCAAACGCAAATTACTGATCTGGAGGTCATTGCTCATCTGGAGGTCATTGCTCCTGAGGAATAGGAGAAGATTCCTCAGGAACGCTGCAGAAGATCTGCATCTCGTTTGCAGCAGGTCATAACAGCAAAAGGAGCTCTACTAAGTAGTAAAGATGCTCATCATGAAGGGGGTGAATCATTCTGAGACTGGAGAAATCATTATAATTCACATTTTCAGTTGAATTTGGGGAAACCACTCGAAGCATTCATCGTGTTGAACTCTTTCAGTCACTTTTGTTTGATTTGTTCATCACAAACAGCTGAAAGTCTGGACATTTTGACAATAAACCTGATTTGCATATTATTTATATAACTTAATTTATGTAATAAAATCGTTTTTTACTATTTAAACAAAATTGTTTTGAAAATAATGTTTTAGCCATTTTAGAAACATTATTTATACATTACATCAGACAGTGCACCGAAAATCTGTTCGATTTACAAAGCTACAGATTATAATTAGAGACATTAAAACTACAAATTCTGGTCAAAACGCTTACACGCTCTTTTACAGAAAGGCTTCCTTATAGGTTCTTTGGATAGTTAAGTGTTTTTTTTGTTTGTTTGTTTGTTTGTTTGTTTGTTTTGCAGCTCTACTTGAAAACACCTTTTAAAAGAACCTTTCTGTTGTAGGGTTCTGTGTAAAATCTTGAGTGACACAAGAGGGAGCCAGAGAGTTTTGATTTAATAATAATCAATATAAACAGTCCTGATGGAAGTAGAAAACTAAAACAATTTTAAAAATGGTATGTAACACCCTCATACACACCCTCATACACACATACACACCTTCACACCCTCATAAATACCCTCATACACACCCTCATACACACCCTCATACACACATACACACCTTCACACCCTCATAAATACCCTCATACACACCCTCATACACACCCTCATACACACATACACACCTTCACACCCTCATACACACCCTCATACACACCCTCACACTCACCCTCACACTCACACCCCCATACCCACATACACACCCTCATACACACATACACACCTTCACACCCTCATACACACCCTCATACACACCCTCACACTCACCCCCTTATACCCACACACACACCCTCATACACACATACACACCTTCACACCCTCATACACACCCTCATACACACCCTCATACACACCCTCACACTCACCCCCTTATACCCACACACACACCCTCATACACACATACACACCTTCACACCCTCATACACACCCTCATACACACCCTCATACACACCCTCACACTCACCCCCTTATACCCACACACACCCTCATACACACCCTCACACTCACCCTCACACTCACACCCCCATACCCACATACACACCCTCATACACACATACACACCTTCACACCCTCATACACACCCTCACACTCACCCCCTTATACCCACACACACACCCTCATACACACCCTCATACACACCCTCACACTCACCCCCTTATACCCACACACACAACCTCATACACACATACACACCTTCACACCCTCATACACACCCTCACACTCACCCTCACACTCACACCCTCATACCCACATACACACCTTCATACACACATACACACACTCACACCCTCATACCCACACACACACACACACACACCCCTTCATACACACATGTGGGGCGGATGTGGATCAGTTGGTAGAGTGGGTTGTCCACTAATCGTAGGGTTGGTGGTTCGATTCCCGGCCCGGGTGACTCCACATGACGAAGTGTCCTTGGGCAAGACACTGAACCCCAAAGTTGCTCCCAATGGCAAGTTAGCGCCTTGCATGGCTGCTCTGCTACCACTGGTGTGTGTGTGTGTGTGTGTGTGAATGGGTGAATGAGGTATGAGAGTGTGAGTTTGTGTATGAAGGTGGATGATGTATATGAGGGTGTGAGTGTGTGTGTGTGGGTGTGTGTATGACGGTGGATGATGTATATTAGGGTGTGTATGAGGGTGTGAGTGTGTGTATGAGGGTATGAGGGTGTGAGTGTGTGTATGACGGTGGATGATGTATATGAGTGTGTGTATGAGGGTGTGAGTGTGTGTATAAGGGTGGATAATGTATATGAGGGTGTGTATGAGGGTGTGAGTGTGTATAAGGGTAGATGATGTATATGAGGCTGGGTATGAGGGTATGAGTGTGTATAAGGGTGGATGATGTATATGAGGGTGTGAGTGTGTGTATTAGGGTTGATGATGTATATGAGTGTGTGTATGAGGGTGTGAGTGTGTGTATAAGGGTGGATAATGTATATGAGTGTGTGTATGAGAGTGTGAGTGTGTGTAGGAGGGTTGATAATGTATATGGGGGGTGTGTATGAGGGTGGATGATGTATATGAGTGTGTGTATGAGGGTGTGAGTGTGTGTATAAGGGTAGATGATGTATATGAGTGTGTATGAGTGTTGATGATGTATATGAGGGTGTGTTTGAGGGGGTGAGTGTGTGTATGAGGGTAGATGATGTATATGAGTGTGTATGAGGGTGTGAGTGTGTGTATGAGGGTGGATGATGTATATGAGGGTGTGTAGGAGGGTTGTTAATGTATATGAGTGTGTGTATGAGGGTGTGAGTGTGTGTATTAGGGTTGATGATGTATATGAGTGTGTGTATGAGGGTGTGAGTGTGTGTAGGAGGGTGGATGATGTATATGAGGGTGTGTATATGGGTTGATGATGTATATGAGTGTGTGTATGAGGGTGTGAGTGTGTATATGAGGAAGTGTATGAGTGTTGATGATTTATATGAGTGTGTGTATGAGGGTGTGAGTGTGTATATGAGGAAGTGTATGAGTGTTGATGATTTATATGAGGGTGTGTATGAGGGTGTGAGTGTGTGTATATGGGTTGATGATGTATATGAGGGTGTGTATGAGGGTGTGTATGAGTGTTGATGATGTATACACACATACACACACTCACACTTTCATACACACACTCAAACCCTCATACACACACTCACACCCTCATACCCTAATACACACCCTCACACCCTCATACACAAACTCACACCCTCATACACACCCTCATACACACCCTCATACACACACCCTCATACACACCCTCATACACACCCTCACACCACCCTATCCCTCAAACACACCCTCATACCCTCATACACACCTACACCCTCATACACACACTCACACCCTCATACCCTCATATACACACCCTCACACCTCCTTACCCTCCTTACACACCCTCACACCCTCATACACACACTCACACCCTCATACACACCTCATACACACACCCTCACACCCTCATACCCTCAAACACACCCTCATACCCTCATACACACCTTCACACCCTCATACACACACTCACACCCTCATACCCTCATACACACCCTCACACCCTCATACCCTCATACACACCCTCACACCCTCATACACAAACTCACACACCCTCATACACACCCTCACACACACCCTCATACACACCCTCACACCCTCATACACACACTCACACCCTCCTTACACACCTCATACACCCTCACACCTCATACACAACCTCCACCCTCATCACCCTCCCTATACACACCCTCACACCCTCATACCCTCATACACAACCTCACTTACACACCCTCACCCTCATACACACCCTCATACACACCCTCACACCCTCATACACAACCTCATACACACCCTCATACACACCTTCACACACACCCTCATACACACCCTCACACCCTCATACACACCCTCATACACACCCTCATACACACCCTCACACACAC
>CM022780.1:845231-855231 GCA_012411365.1 Ameiurus melas
GTACCAGCCTCAGCCAATCAGAACACACTGTACCGCCCTCAGCCAATCAGAACACACTGTACTGTTCTCAGCCAATCAGAACGCACTTTACTGCCCTCAGCCAATCAGAATGCACTGTACTAAGTCATATTAGTAATAATATTGTATAGATTGCTGATAAATGATGGAATGAAACAGTTCTTGGTGCTGAATTCAGATGGTTGTGCTGCAATGTTTTCCAACAGTTTTTGAGAATTGAATAATTAAATACTTCCTGTGTCACTTCCTGTGTGAGATCAGTGATGAGCGGATGGGATTTAAAATGGCTGCTCTCAAAATATCAGTGATACAATTACAGCATTCCGCACTGTGACATCTGCCAGTATTGAGTTATTCTCTCCCTCGCTCTGTGTTTATGTTTGTGTGTTTGTGTGTGTGTGTGTGTGTGTGTGTGTGTGTGTTAGTGTGCGTGGGTGTATGTACTGTATAGGTGTATAAGTGTCAGTGCTCAGTAAACACTTATGATGGATGAATGGAAAACTGGCTTATGATTATTTTTATTAATGGAAATCTTTCTCTCTGCACTGTGACATTCATAACGTGTATGTGCATCTGTGTGTGTGTGTCTGTGTGTGTGTGTGTGTGCATCTGTGTGTGTGTGTCTGTGTGTGTGTGTGTGTGTCTGTGTGTGTGTGTGTGTGTGCGAATGTGTGTGTCTGTGTGTGTGTGTGTGTGTGTTTTTGTGTCTGTGTCTGTGTGTGTGTG
Organism: Ameiurus melas; assembly: GCA_012411365.1. Classification (NCBI taxonomy): domain Eukaryota; kingdom Metazoa; phylum Chordata; class Actinopteri; order Siluriformes; family Ictaluridae; genus Ameiurus; species Ameiurus melas. Next base: position 845,976 of record CM022780.1, read on the forward strand.
TTCTGTGTCTGTGTGTGTGTGTGTGTGTGTTTGTGTCTGTGTCTGTGTGTGTGTGTCTGTGTCTGTGTGTGTGTGTGGTTCAATTCAACATAATTGGCCACTTTAGAAGTTCTTTGTAGGTGTACTATTACTGTCTGTCTCTCCGTCTGTTTATCTGTCTGACTGTTTAGTGTAATATTTCCACTCATCTCTTACATCACGTGTCTCTATTCTTTGTGGTTCTCTGTTTCATGGCCTTTAAAGGCTTTGCACGCATCAGTATTCATGGACACACACACACACATGCATGCACACACACAGACACACAGGCTGTTTTTAGAGGCAGGTGTGTATGTGGTTGTGTGTAATGTGGAGTTGTGATGGAGATAATGTGTGCTAACCAGGGGATGCTGGTACAGTGCATTGGTCACGTGTGTGTGTGTGTGTGTGGGGGGTTCTCCATGTTGAATGCACATGTTTTAATACAAACTCTCACTGTTTTTTTTCCTTTGTGCAGGATCGAGAGCTGAGACCTGAGGAGATTGAGGGTGAGTACAGGCATAGACAGTAATTATAGAGTATTTGCTTGTATTTTTCCTCATTTGTAAGTCGCTTTGGATAAAAGCGTCTGCTAAAGGAATAAATGTAAATGTAGAGTGTGTGATTATAGATTGTGTGATAATAGAGAGTGTATGATTATAGACTGTGTGATTATAGAAAGTGTGTGATTATAGAGAGTGTGTGGTTTTAGACTGTGTGATTGTAGAGTGTGTGACTGTAGACTGTGTGATTATAGTGAGTGTGATTATAGACTGTGTGATTGTAGAGTGTGTGATTACAGTGACTGTGTGTGATTATAGTGAGTGTGTGTATAATAGACTGTGTGATTATAGTGTGTGTGATTATAGTGAGTGTGTGTATAATAGACTGTGTGATTATAGATTGTGTGATTATTGTGAGTGTGATTATAGTGAGTGTGTGATTATAGAGTGTGTGATTATAAAGTGTGTGATTATAGAGTGTGTGATTATAGTGTGTGTGATTATTGCGAGTGTGATTATAGAGTGTGATTATAGAGTGTGTGATTATAGTGAGTGTGTGTATAATAGACTATGTGATTATAGAGTGTGTGATTATAGTGAGTGTGTGTATAATAGACTATGTGATTATAGAGTGTGTGATTATTGTGAGCGTGTGATTATAGTGTGTGATTACAGTGACTGTGTATAATAGACTATGTGATTATAGAGTGTGTGATTATAGTGAGTGTGTGTATAATAGACTATGTGATTATAGAGTGTGTGATTATTCTGAGCGTGTGATTATAGTGTGTGATTACAGTGACTGTGTATAATAGACTATGTGATTATAGAGTGTGTGATTATTCTGAGCGTGTGATTATAGTGTGTGATTACAGTGACTGTGTATAATAGACTATGTGATTATAGAGTGTGTGATTATTGTGAGCGTGTGATTATAGTGTGTGATTACAGTGACTGTGTATAATAGACTGTGTGATTACAGATTGTGTGATTATAGTGAGTGTTATTATAGTGAGTGTGTGATTATAGTGTGTGATTATAGTGTGTGATTATAGAGTGTGTGATTATAGTGTGTGTGATTATAGTGAGTGTGTGATTATAGTGAGTGTGTGATTATAGTGTGTGGTTACAGTAACTTTGTGTGTATAATAGACTGTGTGATTATAGAGTGTGTGATTATAGAGTTTGTGATCATAGAGTGTGTGATTATTGTGAGTGTGATTATAGAGTGTGTGATTATAGAGTGTGTGATTATAGTGAGTGTGATTATAGAGTGTGTTTATAGAGTGTGTGATTATAGTGAGTGCGATTATAGAGTGTGTGATTATAGAGTGTGTGATTATTGTGAGTGTGATTATAGACTGCGTGATTATAGAGTGTGTGATTATAGTGAGTGTGATTATAAAGTGTGTGATTATAGAGTGTGTGATTATTGTGAGTGTGATTATAGAGTGTGTGATTATAGTGAGTGTGATTATAAAGTGTGTGATTATAGAGTGTGTGATTATAGTGAGTGTGATTATAAAGTGTGTGATTATAGAGTGTGTGATTATAGTGAGTGTGATTATAGTGTGTTTATAGAGTGTGTGATTATCGTGAGTGTGATTATAGAGTGTGTGATTATAGAGTGTGTGATTATTGTGAGTGTGATTATAGAGTGTGTGATTATAGAGTGTGATTATTGTGAGTGTGTGATTATAGTGAGTGTGTGATTATAGTGAGTGTGATTATTGTGAGTGTGGGATTATAATGTGTGTGATTATAGAGTGTGTGATTATAAAGTGTTTGATTATTGTGAGTGTGTGATTATAGTGTGTGTGATTATAGTGAGTGTGATTATAGAGTGTGTGATTATAGAGTGTGTGATTATAGTGTGTGTGATTATAGAGTGTGTGATTATAGAGTGTGTGATTATAGTGTGTGTGATTATAGAGTGTGTGATTATTGAGTTGTGATTATAGAGTGTGTGATTATTGTGAGTGTGATTATAGAGTTTGTGTTTATTGTGTGTGTGATTATTGTGAGTGTGATTATAGAGTGTGTGATTATTGGGAGTGTGATTATAGAGTGTGTGATTATAAAGTGTGTGATTATAGAGTGTGTGATCATTGTGAGTGTGTGATTATAGAGTGTGTGATTATAGAGTGTGTGATTATTGTGAGTGTGATTATAGAGTTTGTGATTATTGAGTGTGTGATTATAGAGTGTGTGATTATAGTGGGTGTGATTATAAAGTGTGTCATTAGAGTGTGTGATTATTGTGAGTGTGTGATTATAGTGAGTGTGATTATAGAGTGTGTGATTATAGAGTGTGTGATTATAGTGAGTGTGTGATTATTGTGAGTGTGTGATTATAGTGTGTGTGATTATAGAGTTTGTGTGATTATTGTGAGTGTTTGATTATAGTGAGTGTGATTATAGAGTGTGTGATTATAGAGTGTGTAATTATTGTGTGTGTGATTATAGTGTGTGTGATTATAGAGCGTGTGATTATAGAGTGTGTGATCATTGTGAGTGTGTGATTATCGTGAGTGTGATTATAGAGTGTGTGATTATAGAGTGTGTGATTATTGTGTGTGTGATTATAGTGTGTGTGATTATAGTGAGTGTGATTATAGAGTGTGTGATTATAGTGAGTGTGTGATTATAGTGTGTGTGATTATAGTGAGTGTGATTATAGAGTGTGTGATTATAGAGTGTGTGATTATAGTGAGTGTGATTATAGTGTGTGATTATAGTGAGTGTGATTATAGAGTGTGTGATTATAGTGAGTGTGTGATTATAGTGTGTGTGATTATAGTGAGTGTGATTATAGAGTGTGTGATTATAGAGTGTGTGATTATTGAGTGTGTGATTATAGTGAGTGTGATTATTGTGAGTGTGTGATTATAGTGTGTGTGATTATAGTGTATGTGATTATTGAGTGTGTGATTATAGTGTGTGTGATTATAGAGTGTGTGATTATAGTCTGTGTGATTATTGTGAGTGTGTGATTATAGAGTGTGTGATTATAGTGTGTGTGATTATAGTCTGTGTGATTATAGAGTGTATGATCGTATTTAATTCTATTACGTTCTAATAAAATCGTGTAATTATAGTATAATAGTGTGATTACAGTGAGTGTGCGATTATAGCGTGTGCGATTATAGCGTGTGTGATTATAGTGAGTGTGATTATAATGAGTGTGTAATTATATTATAATAGTTTGATTATAGCGAGTGTGTAATGGGCATGATTATATATAGGTAGCATCTTGCATTTATTCTTAGTTCTGTGTTTACTTAAAATAGAGAGATTTACTTAGTTTACTTAAAATAGAGAGATTTAAAATATGTTATCATTGTTTGTTTCTGTGTGTGTGTGTGTGTGTGTGTGTGTGTGTAGAACTCCGTGAAGCCTTTAAAGAATTTGATAAAGATAAGGACGGGTTTATCAGCTGTAAAGACCTGGGGAACTGTATGAGGACGATGGGCTACATGCCCACTGAAATGGAGCTGATCGAACTGAGCCAACAGTTCAACATGAACCGTGAGTGTGTAGTGATCTTTCACTTTGAGGTCATGTGAAAATGGATGGCTTTGGAAGGCTGATGTGTGTGTGTGTGTGTGTGTGTGTGTGTGTGTGTGTGTGTGTGTGTGCGCGTGTTAGTGGGAGGTCATGTGGACTTTGATGACTTTGTTGGACTGATGGGACCGAAGCTTTTGGCAGAAACAGCAGATATGATCGGAGTGAAGGAGCTCAGAAACGCCTTCAGGGAGGTGAGGAGAAAAAATACACACTACTATTGTGATATGAAGCATATTCTTCATAACTCATATTTATATCATTTTTATTTTACTTTTTTACATTTTTGTGGCAGTTTGACACTAACGGTGATGGAGAGATCAGTACAAGTGAGCTGAGGGAAGCCATGAGGAAACTGTTAGGCCACCAGGTGAGTGTGTGAATTTATGAATTTAAAATGAGGCTAAAACTGTTGCTAGCTAGCATGTAGCTGTTAATTCATTTTCTAATATGAACAATGTAAAGACACAGTGAGAGTGGAAATGAGACAGAATTATCCGAAACGTCAACATTTACCTCAGGTGTGTTGGTAAACTACTAAAAAACAACTCTTAATGACTTGAATTCGTTGTAATTACAGTTAGTATTGACTGCTCACCAAACTTCCATGGGAGCCACCATTTTGAAACTACTAAAGTGATGAATAGCACAAGAGTTTGCCATTAAATATTTGGGGTGTTTTTTTTAGGGTATACAGTATATTTTTATGGTATATGGTGTATTTCAGGTGGGCCATCGAGACCTGGAGGACATTCTGAAAGATATCGACCTGAATGGTGATGGACGTGTAGACTTTGAGGGTAAGAACCATGATTTCAAAAAATATATATTTATATCAGATTTTCATCAGTATTGATCAAGTAGATGGTTTATCGCTGTCTATTTTTGTCATTTATTTGTTTACTACTTGATCTTGCACCAATTTTGAGCTTCTGTGTGCATTAACAATGCTCTATAAATATTTATATGAATATTTTTATTTATTGAAAGGCATATATAGAATTTCCAACTCAAACTCATAAATACAAAGAGAAATACATAAAAATATCAAATATTTATTCAGTCAGTAGTTATGTAGTGTTTGGGTGAGGGCTCTATACACTCAGCCCTATCAAACGCTTCACCATCCCATTTAACCTTTAAATAAATATATTCACACACCCTTCAGTACAAATTTATTTCAGCAACTATTAAAACTTAGGCACATTATTTAAACGTGTGCAGTAATATTTAGGCCTATTTATTTAAACCAGAGTTTTAATTTCTGAACTTTCCATCCAGTTTTTAAATTAAAATTGCCATAAGATTCCAGTTGATGTATAATAACTTTGATAATGCTGGGGTGCGCTTTCCATCACTAACAAAATGAGGAAAGTTGCGGAGCCCTTTGCTTCACGGACCCTCATATTTCTATCCGACAGGCGATGCTCAGATCACTTTGAGCTGATGGTTAGATTGCTAAAGATTCACAAATACGTTCTAATCCGTGTTTCTGTGTCCATCTTCTGTGTAGAGTTTGTGCGCATGATGTCCCGATGAAGGAGCCAAAACTTTTGCACACTGCACACTAAATCCTGACCCCTTACTTTCCACTGGCTGGAGGAGACGAGACGAGGAACGTTAAAACGTTTTATCACGTGCGCGACTGATCGACATGCATCCGTTCAGATCGTCCAATCAGCGATCATCTGACAGGAAACCACACGTGAAAACGTTTTAGCCCGGCTCCGACGATAACGACAACACTACTGTAAAGAAAAGCTTTAATGAGCCTGAATGAAAAATAAGAAAAACTGGAAGAGGAATGCACACCTACGCACATTTACGCACACCTACGCACACCTACACATACACCTACACACACACACACACGTTGTAGCTGAGTGTTTCTGCACTTTTTAACCTTGTCTCATGTCCATCTACGTTGTAGAGAACCTCGGTTCTCTCATTAATCACGGCAATATTGTGTCTGTCTTAATTTGTCTTGTTTGTGTATCAGTGTGAGTCCGAGGAGTCTGAGGCAGCGTCCCGAATGTGTTCTAGCGTTAGTTTAAAGTCGTACTCTGTGATAGTTTAATATCACTCATTATATCTCCAGGAGGATTAAAGTGTTTACACGCAATGTTAAAGCTTATGTAGGGGGAAACTTCTGCATCACTGCCACTTTATTCTTCAGAAATCACAGAGTGTGCCTTTAAAGTGAGAGATGTCTTGATGTGTGACGTCACATCCCTCTCCTCTTCCTCTACACTTCCTCCAGACTCTTAAAGGGACAGTGCAGCCAAAAAATAAAAAGTCCACAAAGTTTGGCTTTAATCCACGTCCACTCGATCTTAACTCATCTTTATCGCGTCTCATTTCTAACACATTTTGTACATAAACAGCCTCGATAAATAATATATAAGAAATATATATGAAAGTAACGAAAAGTTTTACTGCAACTGAACATTTATACAGTGATTCATAAAGCGCGCCCCTGGTGGTGGTGATGAAGCGTATACTGCAATATGTTTGTCACTTTGCAAACGTTTAAAATTAAAATATGCTTTTATTACGTTATAGCCGTTGTAAGAATTAGCTAAAAGTTCAGTTATAAAGTTTTGTTTTTATCAATATTGTTTTGTTTTTGTTTTAGTGCTAGCGGGATATGAGCTTTGCTAAGTGCATGTACTTTCAATTTCTCAGTGTTAATTCTTTGATGTTTTTTTTTACACATATAATGACAAAATTTAAATTTTTTTACATACTCTTATTACCACGCGACCTTCTGAGGAAGAAAGAGATTTTGAAGATTTTGAACTGTAGATTTACTTACACATGCAGACTTAATGCACAATGCTAAACTGGTAGCTATATGCTACTAATACTTATTAGCAAAGGTAGCATTCTAGCTTCAGTACAAAACTAAAGAAGCAAACAGCAGAAACCTACAACTGAAAATATCTTGAGGTAAAACTGTGGACGTTTAATTTTTGGACAAAACTGTTTTGTTTATTTCATTCTTGTTGCTCACGAGTGAAATCGTTTGGGTCGTTTCGAATGGTGGATAATTCATTGCTTTCCACACAAACCTGAGGTCAAACTTTACTTTAATTTCTTCATTATCACCTAGCGCATGTGGCAGTGCAGTTTTAGCCTGTGTTTCACTATGCTTCTAGTACACACTCGCTAACTTCCCCTGACCCACCAGGACGTGTGTATCACCTGCGATACACGGATTAGCATAAAATCTTGAATTACACAATCTGACATAATTTAATAAAGCCAGATACCTAAACAAACAGCAATGCACTAACGTTAGCCAGCACGCTAGTCTCCGACAGTAGCGATCTCATGTTACATAGCTAGCCAAGTTCATAAGCAAGCAGGCTAACATTAGCTAAACTACAACACTGTGCAGATGAACCCATCATTTGATGCTAAGCAGGATGTTTAACAATACATGTGGAAAAAAGTCTGGTGGTGATGCAGTGATAAAGTCTGTGATTGGCTGACTGAGTTTAACTTAAGCTCCGCCCTTGCTGATAAATGGATTGTGTCATTCTCAATCCTTCACACACACTTCGGTAGAGGTAATAAAGATGGTGGACAAGTGAATTCAACCAAGGGGAAGTGAACGAGGGTGTGAAAGAAAGCCGTATTGGAACGCAGACTTTATTCCAGACCGTATACTTCACAGAGACATTACCTGAATAAATTTAAATGACCAAACAAATCTCTGCCGTCTGATCTCCGTGTCTGTGTGAACGTCATGTTGGCGTCGACGTTTTGTCATTTTGATGTTATGGCGATTTGTCGTTATCTCGTCACGTATTTGTCGTAGAAATGCAATCTGTTGAATTTCCTGCATGCCAAAAACACCTCTGCACTCATGATGTAACATAGTGATTTTAATAACTTATAGCAAATAAAGTACATGAATAATTCATGATTCTGCCTCATCACCTCTTTAATGATTTGACTGTGGGATTAGAATACAGGAAGGAGGAGGAGGAGAAGGAGGAAGAGAACAATATATAAAGATAAGAGGATGGTTGAAGGATGAAGAAGGGCAAGAAGAGAGAGAGAGAGAGAGAGAGAGAGAGAGAGAGAGAGAGCGAGAAGGAAGAGGAAGCACATGAAGTAGAGAAAGGAGAAGAGGATGAAGAGGAGGAACAGAGAGAGGAAGAAGAAATAGAGGAGGAGGAAGAGAACAATGACTCTCCTAGTGATGGAGCAGGATGCTGGTGTTGTCATGGCAACAAGCATAGTACATGGGACCAGAGATGTTTGACGTTTTCACAGGGTCGTGCTGCCCCCTGCTGGTCACATGACACAACTCATTTTATTTTACTTTGGGTTTATTGTTTACAGACCTGAGACTGTCAATCTCATTGAAGTAGGCGTGGCCTATGTGTGTCAATCTCAGTGACGGAGGCGTGACCTATGTGCGTCAGTCACACTGAAGGAGGCGTGGACCCTGTGTCAATCAATATCATCAAAGGAAGCCTATGTGTGTGTCAGTCTTAAAGAATGAGGCGTGGCCTGTGTGTCTGTCAGTCATGATGAAGGGTGTGGCCTTAAACTGGTGAAACAGGTCTAGAACCACAGCTCACCTTCTTTATCTGTGAAATCTGTAGATGATCTATCCTGTGTTGAATAGAGTGTGTAAATATTACATTAAAGAGTCATTCAGTCGTTCTGGCTGTTTTAAATGTGGTACTTTTTAACCATAATGAGCATGAAGTCAGATGTATGATGCTTGTTGCTGGTTGTGTAAGTGCAGTAGAGATGTTGTTCTCTACACTGTGTAGTGTCCTGGGTTCTATCAGGTCCTGTACCCTGCACTACTGCTGCGGTGGACTCGTCTGATTGGACGCCCGGACTTACACACTGTATCCGTTTTATTTCCTCGCTTATAGTGAACATGATAAAGTTTTTTTTTATTATTTGTTTATTTAATGAATAAAACTGCGCTTTAAAAAGTTACCAAAACGCGTCATTCTTCTCAGTACGTTCATGTGAAGCAGAGCAGCGAGTTCCTACAGAGCAAACCATTTGGACCTCTAGGGGGAGACGGATTTCGGAATACACCTCTCGAACCGTCAAGTTCACGACAAGTAATTTGTCAAATAAAAACAGAGTGAGGGAATGAAGTGAATATAAATCAATATTCGGACACATCGGTGCAA
>CM022780.1:862731-880231 GCA_012411365.1 Ameiurus melas
TTCCCTTTGATGATTCAAACCACCGCGTGAGATTGTTCATTCGTTCCTCCTGAGTAACGGCCTGGTCAGGGTCACAGGGTTTAAATGAAGCTGCTAGTTTGTGTACATTTTGTCCGGATTGAGGTTGGAGGTTCATTCCACCATTCCACCAATACGAGGCGTGCTGCTGCGTTCTGAATCATCTGAAGGGGTTTGATGGAGCTGCTGGGAGGCCCGAGAGTAGTGCGGTGCAGTCGTCCAGTTCTTTTCTAGATGTTGTACAGAATCGCAAAAATGAACGTAAAATCAAGGAAACGCCGCGCGGCGTCATCACGACATGCATTCAGCCGAAGCGCTCTTCGACTCGTGTGCGCTGAACACCAGGACAGCTAAACGCTCTCGGTTACCAACAAACATCACTGCGAAAGAGCGCGCACAACCGTTTCCTGCGATTGCGACTCGAGTCATTTTCGGCAACAAAAAAAAAAGCACAAAAACTCCGAAAGTTGCATCACAAATTTTGCAAAAAGCCGCAGAAAAACTCTCTCTCTCACACACACACACACACACACACACACACTCTCCCGTCTCTGCTTTAACACTCTTATTTTGTCCTCCTGTCAGACGTGCCGAAGCTGCAGCCTCACCCCGGCCTGGAGAAGCATGAGGAAGAGGAAGAAGAAGAAGAGGACCCTGAGGGCGGAGATGAGACGGTGAAGAAGATCGCGTCCCAGTCTCCGAAAAACCAGGTCCGGTCCGGGCCCAGAACGCCGAACCCGTACGCGGCCGATAACAGCAGCCTGATGTTCCCCATCCTTGTGGCCTTCGGAGTGTTCATCCCTACACTGTTCTGCCTCTGCCGCCTGTGAGAGAGAGAGAGAGAGAAGAGTAGGGTAGGGCCGGGTGGGGGTTGGGTTGGGGGGGTGTACTGATTCATCTGGTCCAACCGGAAGTGACAGGGGCGGGACTGTGTCTCATACTGCTTTGTGATTGGAGGAGAAAAACGAGGCGGTGAGATTTTGGTTTAGAGGAACAGTTCAGCGCGGCGTTCTCTTTCACCCCAGACATGTTCGCTTTCACGTGAGGTTCTCTGCTTTAGTTTTGCACTGGAGCTACAATGCTAACAATTAATGTCCGCTTACAGCCACCGGGTAGCGTGGTGCGCTCGACGTGCGTGTGACGTCTCCTCGAACCCTAAACAACCCGAACGCGAAAGGAATTTTCTGTTATTAAATAATAATCGTTTCCACATGCAGATTTAGTGCACGATGCTAATCTGGTAGCTATAGGCTTCATTGTTTGTTAGCTGCATTACCCTCCAGTGCAAAAGTATTGGCGCTCCAGCGTATTACTCGTCAGCTATGCAATCGTCAAAACGGCGGGAAACATGCAGCATCAAGTGTTTTTGTTTTCTTATCATGACAGAGCTGTAAACTTTACACACTTTTACACACACACACACACACACACCTTCACACGACTCTCCCTTTAGCCCACGTTTTATTCCTTTATTGTGTATTCGATCCGGTTTCCTTCGTTTGAAAGCGTATATAAATGCAGCAACAGAATCCCTGATGTGATGTTCCCGATTGGAAGTGTGGTGCACTACGTAGTGTACAGAATCCGAACCGGGTGGAGAGTGTAGGGATGGGTATCGATAAGGTCTTACCGATCCTGCTTATCCATCCCGTACTTGAACTTTTCGGTTCTTATCGGTACTTTGTGTCATGGTGGGTTTTTTTTTTTTTATGAAAAAAGAAGAAACAAATTGAGAACAGAATTAACTCTGCTTTATTTTTTGAAATGTAAAAAATATTTTTTTTTTTAGCGTGGGTGGAAAAGAAGAGGAAGAAAATAAATTTTTACAAAATAATTTTAAAAACAAGTAGAAAATACGTTGAATGCGTCTTGTCGTTTCACCCAGATGAAATCATCATCATCTCAACGCAAGGTAAGCAAACCAATAAGGGTTTACATTTATTACTTACATTTCTACATTTCTTTTAAACGGCGTGAACAACGTTGATTCAACATGACTTAAACTATATCGACTCGGTCGGTGCGTTTACACGGACAACGATAATCCGATATTAACCCGATTAAGACGATACTCTGATTAAGAAACTTAATCCATCTCTGTTCTAGAACACGTAAAACGGGAACATGAAAGGAATATTCTAAAAGCGACTCGTGTAAACACCTTAATCAGAATATCGTCATATTCAGAATGAGGTCAATAATTAGATTACTGCTGTCCATGTAAACGTCGCCGGTGTCGGAGATGAGCATTGTGTCGATGCCGCGAGAGACCTCACTTATGTGATGATTATACGCCATTGTTATGGTTATTGGTGTTGCGTGTGATAGACCGAGAGGAGAGACGGAGAGAGCCTCCGCGGACGAGAGATCTCACTTCTGGATTGCGAATAACGAAAACGCAGACGAATGTCTTAATACTATCCGGAATTACAAACGGTTGGAGATAAAACGTGCAAGATAAGGTTTATTTAGCAATAATAAATAGGTAATATGTTTTCTTAATTTCTCCAGTACCGAAAGCAGAACCGATCGCGTCAGGGCATATCGATATCGGGTTTCGGTACCCATCCCTAGCAGTGTGAACGTGTAGGTGAACTCCATCTTATATCTAGAGCACCTGTGTAGGGAATTGAGAACTGGATCCAAATTGAACTGTATTGGACGAGTAGTGCACTACGTAGGGTGTAGTGTATTTACACTTAAAGGGAATGTAGTGGAATTATACGTATATAGTGCACTAGATATCGGTATAGAGGGCAAACTATTATGCAGTGCACTATATTCGCTATGCCTATTTAAATGAATTATATAGGGGTAAGTAAGACATTATACACCTACACGTTTTGCTTGTATTTCTCTCATTCGTAAGTCGCTTTGGATAAAAGTCTGCTAAGTGAATAAATGTAAATGTATACTCCCTTGTTAGTGCACTACTTGTCCAGTGAGGAGCTATTTGGGATTTAGCCCCCTATTCCTCATATTAGTAAACAACCTAATGGTTTTGGATCAGTTTGGATTCAGCGCACTATTCACTACATAGTGCACAATAGGTCCAAGCGCATGCACACACACACACACACACACACACACACATACACATACACACCACACACACCAACCCGCTGGTGAAGTTACAGGCTCCGCCCCTGATGTTTGTTTCGTTTACATTGTGTGTTTCTGTCGCCGCCCTGGTGGTCGAATGTCATTGCACCGTCCATCGTATTAAAGAAACGGTTCCGATAAAATGCTAATGCTGCTAACCGTGTAACTGAAAGTCAATAGCCACCAGTTAGCGTTTTGCAGACGGAGTTGTTCTAATTGGTGGCTGCCTGCTACCAATAATTGCCGGGTGCTTTAACATGTTTTTCTCCATCCGTTTCCTGCGGTTGTTTTATTGTTGGTTATTTTACTCTTGATTGTACGACGTCTGCTTCTTTCTCTTTGCTTGTTTAACATCAGAAAAGAATCACGTGAAGCACCTTTTATCATTTCAGAAGCGATAATCAGCACCAAAGTGAACTTGTTGTACGTGTGTGTGTGTGTGTGTGTGTGTGTGTGTGTGTGTGTGTGTGTGTGTGTGGTACAGAGTACACACTGATTAGCGTGTGCCATACAGTTAATGAATAATAATGTGCTTGTCGTTACGTTTGCTGTAGCTCATGTTTTTATTGCTTTTATTATTTTGCTCTTTAATTGTTGAGGCGAGACCTCGCTGCTGTCGGGTACAGGGAGGAGGGGCTGTGTGCGGATTGCAGGCTGGTGGGCGTGGCTAGGGCGGGGTATGTGGGTGTGGATTTAACCATATATCAACTCACTGGTTGAGTAATTATAATTTAAAAGGTAGCTTTCGTGAAAATTAAAATGAGAATGCTAACAACATCCTGCTTACTACTTAAACATTTACATATATGGACTCAGGCACGCCCATGTTTCCATATATGGACTCAGACACGCCCAGGTTTCCATGTATGGACTTAGGCATGCCATGTTTCCATATATGGACTCGGACACACCCATATTTCCATGTACAGACTCAGACACGCCCATGTTTCCATATATGGACTCAGGTACGCCCATATTTCCATATATGGACTTGGACATACCCATCTTACTATGTATGGGCTTGGGCACAGCACACTTCCATGTATAGACCCAAGCACACCCACTATTCCATCTATGGACTCGGACACACCCTCATTTCCATATAAAGCTCAGACATGCCTGCATTTCTATGTATGGACTCAGACACGCCCACATTTCCAAATATGGATTCAGACACTCCTGGATTTCCACATATGGGCTCACGTTTTCATATGTGGAAGTGGACACACCGCATTTCCATATATGGACTGGGACACGCCCTCTCAGGCCTGTTATAAAGGCATTGCCTGGCGGTGAAACAGAGGCTCGTTACAGGATCGGGGTTTTTTTTCTGTATATTTTATAATTTAATGATTTGATTGAGGGTTTTTTGGTTGTGTTTTTACTCGTAGTCGCTTTTTTCTCCTCAGGATTTCTGATTTGATTTTGATTCTACTTTGATGGTTTTGATTGGTGAATTTTTTTGCACTGCCTGCTGTTATTTTAAAACCTTTTCTTCCTTGCTTGTCATCTGTTGCCATTTTGATTCGATGCCTTTTGTTTTTCGATGCCTTGAAATTTAATTTTTAATTTAGATTTTTTAAAATACACTCTTCAGTGATTTACCATCTTGTGAGTCATGATCTGTTTCTTTTGCACGGCTCTTTAACATTTCTTCACTTGCCAAACACAGCCATCGACACAGCCAAAGACGCTGCTGCCTTCACGCTGATGTTAGCTGACTAGCCGGTTAGCTGATTAGCTGTGTGTGTGTGTGTGTGTGTGTGTGTGTCGCTAAGTAAAATGTTGAGTGTGTGTTGGACTAACGCTCCTCTGTTGGACCCCCGTCGCTCTCTCGGCCTCCTGAACACAGGACACTCTGCGGGCTTTTAGGGAAACGAAACGCGCACGAACTGCAGACTGTGTGCTGTTTCTTTTTAATAAATGTGCTATTTTATCTACAACGCCTCCGAGTTAGTCATTTTATACATAATAATGACACAAAACTGTCACTCATTATTTAATTAAATATTTAAGATCAAATAATATGCAACAATGTTATTAAGTCTGTTAAAATTTATCAACCCCATAGCCCCTAAGTTTATAAACTTAAACTTAACCCCTAGCCCATAAGTTTATAAACTTAAACTTGACCCTTAACCCCTAAGTTTATAAACATAACCCCTGGCCCCTAAGTTGATAAACTCAACACCTGGTCTTTAATTCTATAAAAGTAGCCCGTAAATGTATCAACTCAATCATAACCTTCATTTATATGTGTGACCTGTAGTCCTAGATACGCAGTGCACTACTGTAACTAACATCATGGTTAGTATTGTATTAGCACATTCCCGGAACTGTTAGAGGGCTGAATCCTAAATGCATTTGAAATGCACAGCTAGGGCACTACATCGGGTGTGTAAATTATTATTGTATCCCTATATATTGCACTTGTATAAGGAAGACGATGTAATTTGGGGTTTGGCCCAGATTTGTGGTCAAACGTGATACACGAGGAAGTAAACGCAGTACTGTGGTATCCATGGCAACGTGAACGGCCAATCAGAAGGCGTATGTTCTTCTCCATAGTGACGCGGGACGCCATCTTAAGTTTCAGCAGGGGGTCTCCGAGATGCGTTATGTTTTTACCACCCGTATTCCCGCCGTAAGTCCCGCCTTCCTTCAGAAGGGATTGGATAGTGGCCCCAAAAACGTCTGCTCTCCGATTGGCTAATAGTTCCTGAGCGTAAAGTATTAGCTAATGAGAGTGAGGAGGGCCGGGTTTGTCAGAATACGGTTGGGGAAAGAAAGATCTTCGAGGTTTTTTTTTTTTAGTAGCAACGTAGCTAGCTAGCTGTGGAGAAAGCACAAACCCGAGGGTGGGAAGAAAAAAAAAAAAACCGTCCGAACATCAGAACCATGAGCAGCCAGAGCTCCCGAAACGAGACGACAGCCGCGGTGAACGGTCCCGACCCGGCCGCGGCGGGCTCCAGAGAGCGGAAACACGGCGGCGGGGTGGTGAAGAGGCTGAAATCTCGGCGGAGCGCGGCGGAGCGGCGGCCCGTGACCGAGGACGAGCTGCGGGCTTCAGGCAGAGCCATCACCCCGGAGGAAGTGCTCGCGCTCCGGACCGTCACGCGCGGTAAACACTCTGGCGTCATTTCTCTTTGATGTGCTTTGTGTGTTTTTAAATCAGTTCAACAGGTGCTCGAGTTTAATAACATCACACTCCTACAGATATTACCTTTGGGTTTATCTCCAAATTCTCCCGGCAGTTTGCAGTGTTTTGGGTCTTTCTTTATTTGTTGATTTGTTGATTTGTTGTTGTTGTTGTTGTTGTTTTAATGGTCTTTATTTGAAGCCTGGTTTAAATGATAAATACTGTATAGTCATTCGTTTATAAATGCAGTCCTTTAATGCTATGATTGATTAACTATGGCAGAGTTTTAGTCTGACAGTCTCTAGTGTTTATTAAAGTCGTGTGTGTTTATTTTTTGTCCTGTTCAGACTACCTCTGCAAACCCGAGGACAACGTCTACGGCATCGACTTCACACGCTTTAAGATCCGAGACCTGGAGACGGGCACCGTGCTGTTCGAGATCGCCAAGCCTCCTCACTGCGGTCCTCTCTCTCTCTCTCTCTCTCTCTCTCTATCTGTCTCTCTATCTGTCTCTCTCTATCTGTCTATCTCTCTATCTGTCTCTATCTGTCTCTCTATCTGTCTATCTCTCTCTTTCTCTCTGTTTGTCTCTCTCTCTCTCTTCTGTCTATCTCTATCTCTCTCTATCTGTCTCTCTTCTCTCTCTCTATCTGTCTCTCTATCTGTCTATCTCTCTCTCTTGCTCTCTATTTGTCTCTCTATCTATCTGTCTATCTCTCTCTCTCTATCTGTTTGTCTCTCTCACTCTCACGTTACTCGTGCGTTTGGAGTGTACGCCTCGCGTCGCTCGCTCTCACACACACGCTCTCTCCGTCGTTCATCTCAGTACAGTGAGATTTAGTGCGCTGATTTACGTGAGACAGTGAACACGTCTGTCTGGATCGTGCGATACTGTTTCTCTCACGTTTGTTTATTTTTCATTTATTTTGCTGAAACCTTTCCTCTTTTCTCCGTGTCTCAGATGTTGATGATGAAGATGAAGAAAGTGTGGATGTAGACATGAGCACCGGCCGATTCGTTCGCTATCAGTTCACACCAGCGTTTCTTAAACTCCGCACGGTTGGAGCCACGTAAGTTCAGAAAAACTCCTCTTCCTGTTGGTTCTGTTTCTCTCTGCTCATTTCCTGTTCCTTCCTGCGTGTGATAGGCCCGTGTCTGACTCTCAGGTGATGCGTGAGTGATTAGGATCTCCGCTGTAGAGATTATATCTGCTGTTTACGTGTCAGTGTTTATTAGTGAGTGTTGTTTATCGGACTTTCTTTCATCGAAGCGTCATTAATAACACTTGTTCCTGTCCTCTGTCGCTGAAGCGTGGAGTTTACCGTAGGAGATCGGCCCGTGAATAATTTCCGGATGATCGAGCGTCATTACTTTCAGGAGCGCCTGCTGAAGAACTTTGATTTCGACTTTGGCTTCTGCATACCGAACAGCCGCAACACGTGCGAGCACATCTACGAGTTCCCCCAGCTCCCGGACGAGCTCAGTGAGTAATCGCAGTTGGGAAGCGTTGTCATGGTTACAGTGTGTAGAGACGCGTACGGCGTTTAAGCGTTGGTGTGTTCCTGTGTTCAGTCCGTCAGATGGTGGAGCACCCATACGAGACTCGCTCAGACAGCTTCTACTTCGTGGACAACAAACTGATCATGCACAACAAAGCAGACTACGCTTACAACGGGGGCCAATGATGCTGCTGAGCCACGACCAGGCCTCGCTCGGGGTGTGTGTGTGTGTGTGTGTGTGAGTGATGTCATAATTCCATTCCTTCACTACAGCCATCGTCACACCTCATGGACTTCTGCTGAAGAAGTTGTTATTCTGAGTATAAAACTCCTTCTTTTCCATCAGCTCGTATTTTCCCACAAGTTTCGTTCCATCTGTTGATTATAAACATGAAAGTGTACCAAACAAACCCCTCTACAACGTACCAGACAGTGAATACAGAGTCGTTCTAACACACTACATACAGACGCAGTGCTGACTTCAGCCCGGAGATGTTCATTCGTTTTCTCTCACAGCAGCTTTGTACTTTTCTCATCTTCAGTTGTTTTTCTTTTCCTTTTATAAAGAGAGCGGCAGGCGGGAGAACGGGAACTTGTTTCACTGCCATCACATGGCATTAAATTGAACTGGAAACGGATTAAACAAATACAGCCTGGTGTTCTTTAATGAGTATAAATTGCGCACTTGTCACTGAGTAACACGGTTTCCTTATTTACAGATTAAAAGCATTAAATACTAAAGATAAACTTTAACGTTTACGCTCCAGAACGTGACTCCAGGCTGTAACCACGGTCATGCGTCATAAACGCTGGTTTACGGTTACGGTTTGTTTACTCGGCGGTGATTAAAGCGGCGGTGTGTAATGTGCAGCGCCCTCTGCTGTGTGTGAGGTGAATTACAGTCATAATGAAAACACTAAAGAGTCTTTCACTTTTCTTTATCCACCTACTTTCCTCTGTTCAGACTCCGTATGTCATGCGAATTGCCTTTTAAGGGAAAACGGGGTGGAGCTGATTGGATCTGGTTCATCTGGAGGCGGGGCTTGTGGAAGCAAAAATGAACCAAAATACGATTTTGCGTCTCGGGAAGTTTTTGTTTATTTCGAATTGAGACATTTTTATGTTTTAAAATATGCACAAAAAAGTAAATAAAATCATTTCTTTTTCTATTATTTAGAAAAATAGTTCAAAGCTAATTCAGAAATAAAGTGAAAATGGCGCCATCTAGTGTTCAAACTAGAAATTATTTTATTGCATAATGTTCTTTAAGATTATGAGTGTTTAAGATTATAACTGTATTATAAATGAAGAAATTAAAATGCTGTAATCTTTGGACACATTTTGAAAGAGTTATAAATAATGGCACCACAAGACTATCTCGTGTGTGTGTGTGTTATAACTGCTCTGTATTGGTCTGGTTTCTTACACGTTGATGAGGAGAAAATGAATAATAATCAAATCCGAGGTGTGATTTGTATAATTAGTGTCGCTAATGAATCAGTCAGAGAGAAAAAAATCAGCTGGAACGTCATTAACACTGTGTGTTAGGAGTGTGTTACTGTCTGAATGACGGGTGTTCAGATGGATATACGACCCCCAGAGTGTGTGTGTGTGTGTGTGTGTGTGTGAGAGAGAGAGAGCGCTCCATGTGTGTGTGGTGTGTCTGAGTGTCCTCACCATCACACACACCTGTCTCCGTCGTTCAACAGTTCTTTAGTTTGTGTCATAGCAGGATGTTATTCTTCTGAAACACAGAGAAACATCGCACAATTCGCTCTTTTTTCTTTCACCAGGAACTCGCTGATGATCATCACAGACGATTTATCACAATATTGTACAGTCAGGATATTATTACTGTGGACACGAGCTTCATATACGGTTAAAATACTGAGCAGACGAACACGAAGACTTTTTAACGAATCTAATCATGATCGGTTTTGTAAACGGAGATAAACGTCACAGGATTATCGTGATGGGAACATTCATTATTGACGCTAACTGTGATTTATAAAATTCTCAGATCCGATCTTGGCTCCGCCCACTGCGTTGTGATTGGCTCACGATCTGTGGTTTGTTTCCCAAACAGCACGATATTTTATTCCGTTTCGTTCTTTTGAATGCGTAGCCGTCATTTCTTCAGTTCCTGAGTTCATTCAGTTCTGCTCATGTTTTGGTTCATTTGTTCCTCTCCTGTCACAGTGATGTCTTATTCCACAATGTTCTCTTAAATATAGGTCCTAAATGATCTTTTTTAAAGGGAGAGTTTTGAATATTTACATAGGTTTTAAAATTATATTCTGGAATATTTCTCTTCCGTACGTGCAGTCCATGATGATGATAAAACATTGTGATATATTGTGTACCTGATTATCAGCGCGTGTTCAGTAAAGTTCCAGCATCTGAATGAGATTATTACGAATATAGAATAATCTGTATAAATTCTAAACACATTCCAGACGTACGAGCCGTGAAAGCGTTTTTATTCCCGACGTCGTGTTGAGCGTTTTTAATCGTCACGTTACTGAACAACACTTTAAAGTGTTTTGTTTGTATTTTTCACGTTTATAAAGAAACCCCGGTGATGTGTGGTTGCCGTGGCGCCCGGTGAGAAGCCGAGTCGCGTTTCGTCCAGTGGATAAGCTGGTTCTGTTTGTGTTACTGATTTCTGTACAATGTGTTCAACTGGAAACAGGTTTTATATACTTTATTTTATTTTGTGTTACAGTTTCTCTTGTTGTTGTTGTTGTTGATGATGATGATGAAGCCTGTATCAGGACTGAACTGAAAATATCACAAAACTCCCCACAATATCCCAGCAGAGATGACAAACACTCCAAACGTCTTTATTTTTGAAAACTGCTCAGATGGTAGATGACGGTGTATGTGAGATGTTTTCAGGGTAGCGTGTCGATGATCAGACGTGAGATTACGAACTGTTTGATGCCTTACAGTAGATCAGACTGTGAGCTGGATTGGGGGAAAAGACACTAAACTGTTTGTGAAATTCTGTCGGACTGAAATGATTTGTTTTCTGATTATAGTTTTGAAAAGATTGTATTATAGACGAGACAAATTCAGAAGTTCGTTTGTCATCGGTTTCCTTCTGTGTGAATTCTAGTTGTTTCTGATAAATGAAACTAAAATAAAACATTTCATTAAAAAGAGATTTTTTATGGTGATTTATTTCCCCATTAAAGTAAAACGATCAGTTAATCTATCAGTCTGGATGCACTGAACGTGTCCGTTTCTGCCTGAGTGTTAAATACATTAAGTATAATATGTATTTTTTATGTTCACTTTATGCTTCTAGGTTAGATTGATCTTACAAATACCATCAAGTTATTTGTATCGTTTTTATATATAATTTGTTTGGGGTTTTTTTTCAACACATAAGTCAATAATCAATCTAAAATCAGCTGTAAAATCTCCCCGACGCTGGCAGTACAGGGCTCAGCTCTTCACTAACGCCAAGAATAAGATATGAAGTTCTGGATAGTGATTTATTTTTTATATATATATATATATATATATATATATATATATATATATATATATATATATATATATATATATATGTATGTATATATGTATGAACGAACTTATAATTAGTAAAGCAAAAAGATTTGTTAAAATCTTTAATTTATATACGTAACACAATAATTCTTTATATCTATTATTTATTTATTTATTTATACATACCATCTTATTGCAACTTTTTCAGAAATAATTCACAATTAGGTTTATTTTCCAACCATGTCATCTTAGGAAAAAAGAACCTCCCAAAATAATGAAGAAGTTTATAATAAAAGTAAGATTTTGTATAAAGTGTTCTAATCGAATTCAGATCCGTTGTATTTATTTAGCCCGATTATTTCTAGATTATACAAATCTAGATCTCTACAAATATATTTGTTTGTAGTCGCGCACCTGCTGTCGTCATTTCCGGTTAATCGAGCTCTATTTTTAAAAATATCCGTTTAGTTTCATTGTTATGATAGCGAACCGCAAGATTCACTTCCGCGTTTGCGCGATGACGTAGTACTCTAACGTAATGACGTGTAAATTCCGCGCCCCGGGCAGTAGTTCAGCGGGCGCTAGTATCAGAGGCGTGTGTGGATTACATTACGACTGGGACATGACTCGTACAGTTTATCCGCGTTAGTGGTTACAGAGGATGAAGGATGAGTGCACGTGACGGCGGAAGCGGAAGCAGCAGTGAGGATGAGAACACGCACAGGATTAAAGAGGCGGTGTGGAGTTTTGGAGCTGAAACACACACGATGCATGAAGGTACAGGGTGCCATTACTAATGCACAGCAGCCAGGAGGAAGTCAGTAAGCGTTCAGAGCAGCAGTGTAGCCGAGCATCCCAGCTGCTGCTGTCCGAGTCTGTGCGGTATGATCTGACAGTGTGTGTACATGTTGTGATCAGTGTGTGTGTTTATTCCTGTACAGATGGAGGGAAACACACACACAGTAAGAGGTAAAGTGAGCACACACACACACCCACACACACACACACACACACACACACACACACACTGCTGCTGGAGTTAGACCTTTTATTGAAATACATTTTAAACTAATTTAATAAAGTTCAATCAATCGACAGGTTGAAAGTGTCCGAGCACGAGCACGACGGCAACGAGCTGAAAACCACACCAGAGTTCCGCTCTCACGTCGCCAAGAAGCTCGGAGCCATGCTGGACAGGTCTCTCACACGCGCACAGACACACACACACAGAGACACTCTCAGAGACCCTCAGAGAAACAATCAGAAGGATTCACAAAAAGAGACACAGTCGAGTGACACACACACACACACACACACCGTTTATTTACGTGATTACTGTGATTAAACGTGTGTGTGTGTTGCAGTGTGATCTGTGAGGTGTTCAGAGAGACCCCTGACTGTAAACCCGCGCTGTGTGACAACACACAGGATGAAGCTGATGATGGTGATTTAAAAATATTTTATATGTGTACTCAATATCAGTTTCAATCCCATAATGCACCTGGAGAGGTAGTGTACACATTGCAGAATACCCATAATGCACTGCAGTGTGTGTGTGGATAGAGATGATTAAGTATAGTCGTAATCACCTCGGTACCGGAAGTGAGAGAATAACGATGTGTGACGTTCAGCAGCCCCAAAATCTATCGCCATTAATTATGCTTCGTTAAAGAATTCGGTGCAGGGCTGAAGGGTTTAAGGCGGGGCTGAAGGGTTTAAGGTGGGGCTGAAGGATTCAGGGTGGGGCTGTAGGGTTCAGGGCGGGGCTGACGGCTTTAAGGCGGGGTTATAGTATTCAGAGCGGAGCCGAAGGGTTCAAGGCAGGGCTGTAGGGTTCAGGGCGGAGCTGACTGGTTTAAGGCGGGCCATTTTCCGTGTTCTGTTTCAGGAAGTAAGAAGCGAAACACGTGTACGTGCGTGCGCGCGTGAGTGAGTGTTTTATTGAAGACCACTGCATGTACCCTATTCGTTATGTGTATAATGATAGAAACTTCTCAACTGTGATTAATCTTAATTTATTTCCTCGTTCCGGAGGTTTCCGACTTTTCTCCACATCACTTCCTGGTAACTGGAGGGAGGAGCCAAAGCAAGCCCCACCTCCTAAACGCAGACCTGCACCCAGCTCCAGGTAATACACAACACACACACACTAACATATATTAATATTTACTGTAAGAGTGTTTCTCGTCAGATTTCCTCTTACTTGTTGCCATAGCAACCACTGACAGTCTTTCTCTCTCATACACACACATAATAACCGTCTCTCTCCCCACCTGTCTTTCTTTCCGTACCTGTCTCTCTCTTTCTGTCTTGCTTTGTCCATTCTCTCAGTGACAGTGACAGTGAGATGGAGTCGAGGCTGAGGGAAGCGGCTGTGTCTGTAGCAGATCTGCTTCCTTCCTCCTGCACGGAGAGACGACTGGAGGACGAGAGGACCGACGCCGGAGCGAGGGATGAGGAGAGCGCCGAACCGAATAAAAAGAAGAAGAAGAAGAAGAAAAGGAAAGCTGTGACAGAGAGAGAGGAAGACGAGTCGTTAGAGCAGGGAGACAGACGTGTCAGTCAGGAACAGAGCGGAGAGAACAACACGCTGAAGAAGAAGAAGAAGAAGAAAGTGAATGAGGGAGTGAAAGAGAGAGAGTGAAAGAGAGACTGGTTATTTATCTGTTTCAGGTTGTGTTTAATATCAGGAGCGGTTCTTTATTCAGTTCACAGTTTGTTCTTCTTTTGTTTTTTAAAATAAATCATTTTTTTGTTATAAAAGAGAAAACTGCACTGATTCAAGATTAAAGTCTTTTATTTATTTTTTATTTGAAAGTTTTATTTTTACTTCCTGAAACCTCTGTGTATGGCGATTTATCCGTATGTAAAGTCTCACAAGCCTCGGACTTCTCTGGAATCTGATTCGCTTCGTCACCAACCATAGCCAAGGACCCGCCTACTTTCACATAAAGAGGCAGCTGGACCAATCACAGAGCTTTTCTCATAGCCAATCAGCAAACACAGAACAACCTCTCGTTAATAACGAATAACGTTTAGCGATGGGGCTCTGAGGACATCTTCCAGCTTGTTTTCCCCGCTGAAAACCGGAGAGCCAATCAGATCGCAGGATTCAGGATTCTGGAGCTCGTGGTCAGAAAGGTTTACAGTAGATGTCTTTCTCTCCTTCTGATTAATTCTGTACATCTTCTGCTTCCTTACTTTCGTTTTTCTTCACACTTTTCTCTTTCTAACATCATGTGACCTAGAGCCTCAGGTTCGCTCAGTTAGCCAGCTAGCAAAAGTGGAAAAAATAACCAACAAAACGTGTTTGTTTTGGGGTTTTTATACAATTTTAATTCATTTCATACATCAAAATAATATTTACAGAGGAAGTTCAAAGTGTTTAAGGATAATAATTACTGTTGGGTCTGAAGGGTTCAGGTCAGGGGCCGCTGATCGACAATCCGTCGCTAACTTGATGACATCATCACGCACTATTTATGTCTACGTAGCTAATTAGTGTTATATCCTGGAATTAGTATCAGTGTTTTAAGCGACGCAGCTTCCGCCCGAGATGACGTGGTGGCGATCGAGTTCCTGATTGGCTGATCAAACTGAACATAAGCTCCGCCCACACTGCCCCAGCGACTCCTCGACACAGTTGGGATGTGTGTAGATTCACGCAGAGCTCAGTTATTTATTCATTTTGTGCATTTTAAACCTCATCAGTGAAATTACTAATCCCTGAGAATTTTCCATCATCGTCTTCATCCACAGAGATTCCTCGGAGAAACACGTGGGTTAATGTTCAACGTCAGAAAGGTTTTTACATCCGTACTCGCAGAAACTATTTAAACAATATATTTATATATATATAGTCCCCCCATTTCTGAGGCGTGATGGTACGTTCCACTGAGTTCGCTGCTGCTGCTATTGAGCGGTAGAGACCATCTGTGCAGGTATGTAGGGGCCGATGTCTGAGGGTGATGACGTGAGCAGGTGGGAGGTGTGGGACTCGCTGGACTGGGTTTGAGGATACAGATCCAGACTGCTGGAGGACA
Organism: Ameiurus melas; assembly: GCA_012411365.1. Taxonomy (NCBI): domain Eukaryota; kingdom Metazoa; phylum Chordata; class Actinopteri; order Siluriformes; family Ictaluridae; genus Ameiurus; species Ameiurus melas. The sequence continues at coordinate 878,046 of CM022780.1, forward strand.
CTGAGGACCGGAGGACACGGCGTTTAGCTTTATTATAGACATGTCAGAACAGACTCCTGTTTCTTATACACAATAGTTTCCGATGTGGTATAACGTACAGCGGAGAGATTATTATTATAGATTTGTTATTAAAGACACTTAGAGAGATGTGTGTTTTCCCCTAGAGAGCAGACCAGAGAAGCAGTTTCAGTGCACTGTAGTTAACACACTCGGACTGACATTAAAAGATATATGGACGTACTGTATAAACGGGTTAAAGGTTTCCTTAATGTGACTGTTTTCATTCTCTTTATTCTAACAACTGTGTACAGTGTGTAGCCATCAGTTGAGGGTCTGTGTGTGTGTTTGTGTGTGAGTGAGAGAGACCTGGTACTGGAGAACTGGACTGTAGGTGTAGTGACTCCTCCTGGATCGGGGTGTTTGTGTGTTCCTCAGAGTCTGGGCTCAGCGTCTGATTCACACACACACACACGAATACAGAGTGATCTATCTATATTTATGCTAATATGCTAAATGCTAATGCTAATTTGTTGCTAATCTGGGAGTCACCTGTCGGACCGTGGTGAGATTAGCGAGGGTTCCGATGCTGCTGCTGTCGGCGATGACCATCGCCTGGGACAGGAGGCTGGAGGAGGGATACGACGTCAGATCTGTCTTACTGTACACTGAAACACACACACACACACACACACACACAGTCTACATGACGTACTCCTTATAAATGATGTCATTACACACACACACACATGATGTCATCACTTACTATGGCAGGACAGCGGTGCCATCGTGGCCATGAAGGGACTGGGAGTCATATGACTTGGCAGCTGCTGCGTGATTGGCTGCTGGGAGGATGCATGGAGCTGCTGCTGGAAGGTGATTGGCTGGAGCGTGGTGAACCCGCCCCCTACATTGTTGATGACGGGAACTGACTGTGGCTGAGCGGACGTGAGACCTACAGGGGAGAGGATAAAAAACCACAAGGAATAACCAGCACACGCTACAAGTTGTGTGTGTGTGTGTGTGTGTTTGTGTGTGTGTGTGTTTGAGTATACCTATGAGCAGAGACGAGTCTCCCAGACTCATGACGCTGGGTAAGGAGGCCATGATGAGGCCCTGCGACGAGCTGGAGTGTGTGTGAGACACGCTGTGGAGAGATGTCAGGGTGCTAACAGGTGGCAGAGACCCTCCTCCTGATACCTGATTCACACACACATACACACACACACACACACACACATACACACACACACACGAGAGGAAGTGGTCACAGACGTATCAGCGGTTCTATCAGGAGAACCCTGACACAGTGATATTGGTGAGAACAGAAGAGCATCTGATGAAGATAATCTCACCAGTTTGTGCTGATGTGCTTCCAGAAGCATGTGACTCGGCTCCAGCTGGATCAGACCCGTGCCCAGGTGTCCTCCGTCCGCTCTGTCTCCGCTCCCAGCATGCCGCACTGCCCCTATGCCCTCACACACTACAGAGGAAGTGAACTTCATACCTGAGACAGAGAGGGAAGCTCATCAATCTGGTTGTCATGGTAACTGGGAAACCCCTGCAACTGTACTGTTTAATACAATTCGGAATCACTTATTTCACTAGCATATCTACATTTACTGATCTGTGTGAGTGTGTGGGTGTTACCTTGTGTGGGAGTGGGCGGGATGCTCTGCTCGGTCCCGGATGCTGATTGGCTGCTGTAAGGTGGATCGACCGACAGTTTGTGGCGAAACGCTTCCTCTTTGCGGCGATTAGCGAACCAGTTATAAACACGCACTTCTGTCACCAGGTTCGAACCCAAACCGGCCAGCTGTGATGGAGACACGCCCCTCTGCAAACACTCCGCTCTGAAACACACACACACACACACTCTCTCAGAGATGTTTAAGGACTTTGTGCACCACACGCATGCACGCACGCACGCACTCACACACACACACACACACACACACACACACACACACACTGCTCTCACCGGTTACACTCCTCCACCAGTCCCTCTCTCTCCTCCTTGCTGGGGTTTTTCTGACGCTCGTAGGCCTGGAACAGGATCTGTTGTGACGCCGGGCCCCATTTAAACCGGTTTCTCCGCCCCTTCCTGTTTTCTTCAATTGGCTCCTCCCCCAGAACCATTCCCCGACTCGCATTGGTAAACTCTGCAATGAAGACTTTTATGATAACGA
>CM022780.1:890231-895231 GCA_012411365.1 Ameiurus melas
TCCACCCTGACCTCCAGCACGCTGTCCTTCCACCACACACTGTACCTACCGAGAGAGAGAGAGAGAGAGAGAGAGAGAGTAGTCCAGATACAGTATAATTTGACTAAAGTCTAAGTTTAACAGTCTGTGCTTTGTGATCCGTCTCACCTCGTCGGAAGGTGGCGTTTCTCGAGCCAGGGCAGCAGAGGCTGGACGTTCAGCTGGTGTGGGTTGGAGATGTGAAGATGAACCTCGGCTCTCAGTATCGGCACTGACCAGACGTCCTGGCTCAGCACAAACTCCACCGTGGAGCCTTGAAAACACAAACATCATTCCGTTTCATTTAACCGGCCGTGCCCATTCTCACCGCTGCATCTCCAGAACGAGCTGCTGATTTATTTACAAACGGAGACGGAGGTTTTAAAAAGCATGTGTATATATATTTATATATTTGTAAAATATCACCTTATAAAAAGTCTCTCAGTATCTACACTCGTTCCTTTTCCAAATAACACACGTTATGAGAGGTTTAGTGGCATTCCGTGATAAAAGACACAGTGGAATGTTCCCCAAGCCCGGTGTCCCCCTCTGAGAGGACAGATGGTACAGTCTGTCCACGTGCACCGCGGTTTAAATCAGCAGAAATAAAGGCAGGAACCGGGCACTCACTCCCCGGGCGGAATACGGGTGTGCTTTCTGATGATTTTATGGAGTAATGGGAGGGAAATATCATTAAATTAACAGTTAATTCTGTTAATAACTGCCCCGAAGCGCTCACCTGCAGCCTCCCGGCCCTGGAGCCCTTTCACCCCTCCGCAGTGGTGGCCCATCTGACAGCACCGGTACACCCGCCGAACGAAGCGGAACAGCGGCTGCTCCGGGAAGACCAGGCGATGCGGACCCTCCTGAGACATGGGGAAGACTTTGAGGCGGTACATGAGGCTCCAGTCTCCGGACAGTGAGGGGACCTCAGTCTCGGTCCACGGCGCGGTGAGCTGGCCGCACTGCCCCGCTTCAGGGGACTCCGGCGTCCGTCCCAGCACCGAGCGACCCGCGACTCCGGCAAAGACGCTCCCCAGAGCGAGTATAGTTAGTGGTGTCATGGCAACACAACGGGAGATACCTCCTAAATGTAGATTATTTACAACAATAGTCCGTGAAACTTATCCAGAGCGCGGCCCGAGACTCCTTCTCCTCCTCCCGCTGCAACGGTTTAACGGACAGCACGTCGGTACGGAGCCTACGTGACGTCACGAGCTCATTTGCATATTAAAGGCCTGATTGTGGTCATTTGCATAGCGAGACGTGTTACTGTAGGGAGGCGGAGTTTCTGGGGGGGGGGGGGAGAAACCCACAACTTCACTAATCATCAAAATATAGGGTTTATGTTTTATATGTAAATATGTCATTTAGAAAAGGTTTCGAAGTAAAAAAAAAAAAAAATTAACATTAAAAAAAACGAAGAATATATGGCGCTGGTCGCGAGCGCCCTCTGATTGGTCGCTCTCGAACGCGGGCTCGAGCACGTTTCAGTAGGACTGTTTGAATGCTGAGTCGACTCCCGAGTCAAGGTGTAGGGAAAACTATTCAAATTGATTCCACACACACACACACATATACACACATACATTATATATATATATATACACATACATACACACACACACACACACACACACTTAATCACTTTCTGTATTTCCTAAAGAGACCATGTAAAATAATCCGTGCAGTAACGAACAGGGATCTTTTTAACTTAAGCAATCATTTATGATTCATATGATTCGTGAACAGCGGCCATTTTAGTGATTTAGTTTAGAGATTTAGATTTAGAGAGGTTCATGCGCAGCTACTTAGATGCTTTATCATCTGTTTTCGTCGCTGTTTTATTGCGTTTCATTTGTACACGTTATTTCCCAAAGTGAAATTACACCAAAGTTTCAGAGTCGACTCACGATTCCGAATCGAATCTCTTTGGAATTGACTCCAAGCCCTACAGCCAGTAGTTAAAACTCTGCCAGGAGCAGGAAAGTGCCTAACATGTGCTTTATGGGTCACTGGTTTTCATAAGCTCCTTAAAAAAAAAAAAGAGTAAGTCTCTAAGCAGCTAATAAACCAAATTCACCGTACGAAGTTAGCAGCAACTGAGCTTAATCACTTCTAAATGTGTTTCAAAACTAAACAATCCAACACAATGACAAAAGAGTGTATGTGCTGAGTGTAATCCGAGTTCTTCCCCCAGCCTATGCAGGATTTTTTTGTGTGGGGCTCTTTACGCCCATTCACACCCCCGTGGAGGCTTTAAATGCTCCTGCATAATGAGGCCCTTCAGTGAACAGCTTAATGCGGCCTATTCCCATTTACAACCCCCTAATGAGCCCTAATTACACTGCATGTGCACCATCACCAACACAACACTCATTTGCAAACGAAATGACACCCGCTGAGAGAGCATAAAACTTTCTTTTTCTGACCCCCAGCACAATCAATAGCAGGTCAAGCGGGCCTGTGGGTCCATCAGGCCTGAGGCGATAGCGGTCCCTGCAGAATCATTTAACCTCCACAAACATCACTACACTCACCGTGTAAGGTTATGTAATGTGCTGGGTTATGTAATGTGTTGCATTTCAGTGAACTAAAATCAGATCTAGATTAGTCATCTCATGGAGGCAGGTCTTCTAGGTGAAGAGTTGATTCACATGTAAATGAGTTATTTTCTGTCTTTCTTCTAGATGTCCATTTTATTTTATTTATTCATTCATTTATCTTCAGTAACCTCTTAAATGCTTCCATGCAAACCGTTTTGGTGGCCATGGTCTGAGCCGTTCTGTTTGTGCGAGCTGTGTGTTTGACTCTTAGCCGTGTGTTCTTGTAGGCATAGGCACAGTAATGTCATGGTGTTTATCTCATTAAACAACCTCGGATGCAGTCAGTGAAACCGGTTTGAGGGGGGAACATGTCAGTGAGTCATTTGGGAGTTGAAAGAGTCAACCCTTGAATCGAATGTTACTGGACGTCAGTGAGTCGACTCTTTTCTCTTATCTATTTTTATTACCTGTCCAAGTCAAAACCATTGGTACACGTTAGCAGGAATCAGACAGGTCGCTGACTCCGGGGTCTGATCTGAAAGTTTCCTGCTTTTCACCTCGAGAGGGACTGCTGGTCCGTAACCTGGAAATGAAGCTTAAGGGTGGCCGAAGGGAGGGACTGGGGTTACTTTGTCACCATGACAACAATTCCAGCTATTCAAGTTATTTATATGGCCACTAATAAAATCAGATAAGAACAACGCAACAGAAATGCAGGTGGATAAAAATATTAAACTCCCTTAAACCTGTCTTAAAGCAGGACGCGTCCTTATAAACGTGCCCATGGTGGTAGGAAAGGAGAATAATTACAATAAACAACAATAAAAATTTATTTCTTTTGACCTGAATTCATCAGTAACACTACAAATATTTACCTTTATTTAACATTTATTACAAATAAGCTTTAAAACAACAATATGGTTTTACACTCTGAGGAAAATAAGGGTACTAAACAGTTTCTTGTCCGTGTTGCTGGGGTGTTTACGCTTACCTTTAGTACCTTTAGTGTCTATCTTTCACATGGAAATGTGGAAATATTTTAATTGCATGCACAGTTGGAAACAGATACTAACGGTACTAAGGCGTATGCTTGAGGGAACCATTCCAGTGACAACAGAAGGTATGGTTAAGTACCTGTTTTTTGCTGAAAGTGTGTCTGTTTTAGTGGGAAATGCACACTACACACACTAAGAAAATCAAATAATCATAAGAATGTGGGAGAAAAAGGTAATAGTAGTCATTGAGGTATTTAACTCATAACCTCGGTAAAGAGTAGGGAGTGAATTTAGACAACATGTAGCGTGTAGGAGGCTTCACGTAATACCCTACATAGTGCACATTTACTAGGGTGCTAGTTTATTAGTTACTATGTAGCTAATACACTCAACCTCTGTGTAAAGGTCATTAATGATCACAGGCATCTTTATGTGTGTGTGTGTGTGTGTGTGTGTGTGTGTGTGTGTGTTCATAGCTCAGAGCAGGTTGATTCCATGTTTGAGTAAGCGATGGCGAGCTTTACTCGGCAGAGAGAAGGCGCTGTCCTGGCCGTTCGGTATCCCAGAATTCCTTGTGGGCGCCCCCTGCTGGACAAAGAAGGTCTCCTGAGCAGCAGTGCGGGTGGCGTAGAGAGCACAGCCGGCGTTCCTGCAACACACACACACACATTTAAACTCACAGCATAGCACACACACACACACACACACACACACACACACACACACACACACACACACACACACACACACACATTTCAACTCACAGCATAGCTAACACACACACCTGATAATGGCTTCCTGCAGCATGTCCATGTGTGAGAAGTGCGAGTGCAGCAGAGCTGTGGCTTTCACAAACGGGCGATCCTGAGGTCCTGTAGAACGACCACACATGTTTGCTAACACACACACACACACACACACACACACACACACACACACACAAGTTTAGCTTCTCCTTCATCATAATCAAAAGCAGACGGCTCCTATTGGTTGTTTTGTTCAACATTTGCATATGTGTGTGTGTGTGTGTGGGGGGGACTCACTGGTGAGTGTGTTCTGGATGCGGTCATAGTGGGCGAAAGTGTACGGTGCCGCAGGAATCTCAGACGCAGGTGGGATCGTCCTCAGGTGAGCCTCGAGTCCGTTCAGAGATGCCAGACTACTGTGATACTGCACACGCACACACACACACACACACAATCAAAAAGAGTGTCAGTTGAACACACCGACTCATGGGCTGTGCACCAAACCACACACTACTGAATTGAGTAATATGCACACTATAAAGTGGTTGTATGTGTCTGGTTGTCATGGTAACTGGGAAACCTTTGTTCTGGATGCTTCAGGTACCTCAGGTGGTGTATTATATAATATAGTGTGGTAGTATAGTGGTTTGGGACGCAGCCATGGTAATACTGTACGTTATTATTCACACACACAC
>CM022780.1:902731-912731 GCA_012411365.1 Ameiurus melas
CCGTGATTTCTGGAGATTTTCTGTCCGTTCCTGGTGATTACAGAAGCTGAAGCGGCTCAGAGACACCTTCCCCTGCCGCCGTGAGCTGGTGAGGATTTCACCAATCAATTTCTTTTACAAATACACACTGATAAACTCATTTATATAGTAATAAACAGAATACAACATTACATTTAAAAAATGTTTTTAAAGATTATAAATAAAATCGCATTAACTCGAGCTTAATAAACTGATGATGGATATTAGTGATATTATTATTATTATTATTATTATTATTATTATTATTATCGTCAGTGTTAACAACTGAGAGTAAATCTCAAACGTGTTTTTAGTCTATATTATAATCTATATGTATAGAGCAAATAATAAAAGTCCAACTTATTCAAAATCCTTTCTCTAAATCCAGCCCTGAATCTTAAAAAATAACACTAAAACGATCGTTTAAGCAGCTCATCTGCAGTAAATATGAGCAATATCCTACATCATCTGATTATTAATTATTATATCACAGTGCTGTTGAATCCTGGACTCTGATTGGTCAGGAGGTGTTGATTAGTTCTCTATAACAGCGGCTCTCACAGTAGCGCAGATTTATATTAATGCGCTCGCTGTAATGCCTTATCGTTTCCATAGCAACAGCTCGTTCACTGGGACGTGCGCAGCGGACGCTCCACTGATAATAAACGTATTACAAAGGCGTGTAATTGTTGATATGATGGAGTTTTTTGTGAGGAGATGTTTCCAGTGTCAGAGGTAAAGCTGTAACTTTCCGTTTTCCGACAATTTTCGACAAGCTGCGTTTTTTTTCGTCCTATTCACTATTTAAGTTACCGTAAAACTTGTTTCATGGAGATTAAATGTAACAACAAAGGGATAAAAAAAGTAGGACGTTTTCACAAAGACAAAAAATGTAATGGTTAGCAAGCTGCTGTGACACGAGAGGAATAAAACACTTGGGGACGTGCCGTTATGGGAGAATAATCTGCTTTATTTCACGCAGTGTTTATTATTTATTTATATTAATATCTGACTCGTCCACCCTTCTTGTCGCTGTACAGTGATGGAGCCGATGCAGTACGACCGCTTCACCTCGTTAGAGTCAGAACACGATGAGCGACGTCGTCGTGAAGCTCCTACATACACACCGAGTGAGTCACGACTTCATTCAGTCCACAGACCTGCTAGCTACAAGCTAGAGCTAGCATTTTCATGATGACATCATCACAATTTTAACACTTAGCATAAAGTAATAGCTTAACTAATAGTTTAGAGCTAGCTAATGGTGGCTAGCTTGCTACCACACATATGATGCTAATTAAACGCATTGTTCTGTGCGTCTATGCTAAGTATATTTTAAGCTAATTAAACCCAGTGTTTTATGCTAAATACATGTTATGCTAATAGAAATGATTTTATGCTAAGCATGTTATGCTTTAAACCATGTATTTTATACTAAGCACATTTTACACTGTGTAAATCGCATACTTCGTGCTAGTTTGTTTACTATAATAGTAATAGTAGCTGGTTCATTAAAATTGTAGTTCACAGGTTGTTTTCTAATTGAAGTTTATGACTCAGGAATAGTGACGTCTCTTACGAAAATATGACATTACATTATTGATTTGTGATCATTTCAAATCTGATCTCTCTCTACAGATTTACAGAAATCAGGACTGGCCTTTATATGCAGTCATTTAATAATTATCTGGGGTGCTTTTCTGTTTCAGACCGACAGAACCGTTGGATTTACATCATGTTGGGCGTGCTCACGATCTTCCTGCTTCTGCTGACTCTCTCAGTGGGAATTAAAAGTACGTCACGCAGAATTTCACTCTTAAAATCTCGAATGAATTCAAAGTTATCTTCCTGGTTAAACATATATATATATATATATATATATATATATATATATATATATATTTTTTTTTTTTAAATGTATAAGATTTGTATAAGATGTGGTGTTGTTGAGGCCAAAGCAGAAGATGATGTATGCCTTTATAAAGTCATGTATGGTATGATTACAGTTATTTCTGTCTGTGTTTATAAGTCACTCAGGTGAGCCAGCAGGTGTCGGACATTTCCTCCTCACTGCAGACAGTCACTGCGATGAAAGCTGCTCAGACGGGTGAACAAGATCATCACACGTTTCTTCTTAATACTTTTTAAAATGTATTTTCCTCCGATTTTCTCCCCAGTGTAGTCATGGCTAATTCCCATCCGTCAGGCAGCTCTCCTCTCTCACACGACAGCTTCCAAACAGGACGCCGTGATTGGCTAGTGTTGCTGTGATTGACAGAGGAGAGAGAGAGAGAGTATGCCCCTCCCTCTGGATTATTAATACGCACGCCTATGTATATGATATTTTTCTCTCCAAATATTTTTACTGAACAATACTAGATAGCTCGTAGTTTATCTCTTGTGGGTGTGTAGCAGCTGCTACTGATGTCACTAGTGGGCGTGGCCTGTCCAGCCGTATTAGCTTTATGACACGAACAGCACGTGTTAATGTGAGGGTGCCGATTTTCACTCACCATCTGTTTGTTTCCAGGTCATTGTTCATGTATCTATAATCATACAGATCTCTCTTGCAGATTTTAGTTCGTCTCATGAAGCTGCAGTGCCACTACCGGTGAGAGGTGAGGCTGTGTTTTGTCTGGAAGTCAATCGTTCACTCAGTCTATCTCTCTATCGCGTCACCTCTGTTGTTTGTACACTCATATAAAATGTGTTTGTGCAGGTTCCTGTGAGAATGACTGGGTCTTTTACAAAAATAAGTGTTATTACGTGTCTGTCCAGAGGTTGATCTGGCACGAGGCAGAGAAGAACTGCGTCCAACGAAGAGCTCACCTGATGGTGGTGAACGACCGTAAGGAGATGGTAAAACCTAAACACAGACCCCTAACTCTTACTACTAATGTGGTGCACTGATGAGGAAATGCAGAATAACATGGTCACATAATGATAATAATAATAATAATAATAGGAATCTCACTCTCTCTCTCTCTCTTTCTTCAGGAGTACATATCTCAGGTGACTGAAGAACATCTGAGTTATTGGATAGGTCTGATTGAGAGAGATGGTGAGGGGACCTGGAGCTGGGTCGATGGAACAGACTTTAATTCCACTGAGCAGTAAGCATTCAAACATAACCTCAAATCCTGACCCCTTATCCGTACGGTCAAATCTCAAGCTAAATATAAACACTGATAGGTGGTCATCTGTGTGTGTGTGTGTGTGTGTTTGTAGTCTCTGGGATGAAGGACAGCCGGATGATTGGGATTTCCGTGTGAACGGAGAAGACTGCGGGCAAATTCACTCAAAACATAACCCTTTCATGATAACACCATACAGGCTGTGGAACGATGCTGACTGTACATTACATTATAAATATATATGTGAGAGACCTGTATAGCACACACACACACACACACACACACAAACACAAACTGAGTTTATTGTTCTCAAAAGTGAGCGCACACAGCAACAAAAATAAAAAAATGCAATCCTCCTCATTACTGCTGCTTATTTCTAACATAATTCTGTTTTGTAGCTTAGCGATGTCCGCATACATAATAATAAACTGAAATCCTTTCAGCTTAATCACGTCTCGTCTTCATCTTCAAAGCTGACGAGAAGGAGTTTCTCTTTTCTACAGTAACAATCGTTTACTACAATCAGCACACAGAAATCTCCCGAGAGTCAGCAGTGTTTCTGAGGCTGGTGTCATTATTGTACTCAATACCATCCATCCATCCATCCATCCATCCATCCATCCATTCATCTATTCATCCATCCATCCATCCATCCATCCATTCATCCATTCATCTATTCATCCATCCATCCATCCATCCATCCATCTATTCATCCATCCATGCATTCATCCATCTATCTATCCATCCATTCATCTATTCCATCCATCCATCCATCCATTCATCCATCCATCCATTCATCCATCCATCCATCCATCCATCCATCTATTCATCCATCCATGCATTCATCCATCTATCTATCCATCCATTCATCTACCCATTCATCCATTCATCTATTCATCCATTCATGCATCCATCCATCCATCTATTTATCTATTCATCCATCTATTCATCCATCTATTCATCCATCCATCCATCCATCCATCCATCTTCTATACCCCTTATCCTACAGGGTCGTGGGGAACCTGGAGCCTATCCCAGGGGTCATGGGGTACAATGTAGGGTACACGCTGGATGGGGTGCCAATCCATCACAGGGCACAAGCACACACACACAGATTTATACACTACAGACACCTTGGACATGTCCATCAGCCTACCGTGCATGTCTTTGAACTGGTCTGAGTGTTAGTAAGTCAGCTGGAACATTGTAGGTCCACATTTGCTGCGAGGACGACATCATCTCCAGCCTTGTTTACACCGTCACATCCTGTCCAAGAAGATCAGAAAACTAATTCCACCCTACACTACACACCCTCCACAGAGTCTGACACCAACTCCAAAATCTCCACTCTTCCTCACATCGTTCTTCCTGAATCCCACGTTACTCTACCGGAGATCTTTTCTCTCCAGCACCATGGTCTAGATTTGTTCGACTTATTAACAAATAATAATAAAGTTAACATTCAGACTGAATCATATTTAAACGTGGGGATTAAAAATGACAGATGATCCTCTGAAGAAAAAACCCAGTAGAGAGATAATTAAAGGATTTTATCATTTTAATCACAAAATTCACAACAAATTTACTGTTTGTTTGTAAGAAATAAAGTAAGTAATGGTGAAGAAAATGTGAGCTAATATGAACCAGGCTTAATAATATACAACCAAATACGACCTAATAAAGTTCTTCTGATTTTGAGGTAATTACATGTTTTATTGATCTCTAGATGCTGTAATACGCAATCAATCCTATTTTATTATAAATCCTATATTACAAATCCTACTTATATTATAAAGATTTTTATTTAGTTTAGTTTTGAGCTGGGAGAAACAGTGTGAAAAACTAACTAAGGAAACAAAGTGGTGATTTTAGGATCTTTTCCTCTTTAAAATGTATATATATATATATATATGAGAGAGATACATGGGTAACCAGGAGATACATGTTTTTCTAATTGCCCAGTCCTCTGCGGTGGTTGTACTCAGTGGTGATATTGGACTTCTGATCTAAAGGTCATGAGGTCATGTCCCAGCACCACAGAGCTGCCTCTAAGGCCCTTACACAAGGCCCTTAACCCTCAACAGCTCAGATGTATAAAGAGATAATAATAATATGTCACTCCAGATAAGGGCGTCTGCCGAAAATACCAGAAATGTCCTTGGGCCAGTTTTTTTTTGGCATATCAGAATTTTCCGTCATCTCACCTGGCCTTTTCTCACGCCTCCTCCTCATCCCTCGCTCTTTTCAAGGCTTTACAGCAGAATTTTCCTCACTCTTTCTGAATCATGCGTCTGTCCTGGATTCTGCTCTTGACCACAGGTGAGTCCGTGAAGTCTGAGAAGACGGTTTCTCTTTATCTCATCCTCATTACACCACTGCACAGGTCATACATTCACTTATAATTCAACGTAGCTAAAAAAGGCTCAAAAGGATGATGTGTCGTTCATGAATAAATCGAGATCTATAGATCAGTGTAATATTGGACAGTACTTGCTGTGCTACAGGAGGAATAGATCACTTCGTGCATGCTTTATTGTAAATAATCTTCAGGGTGGTAACTTACTGTTCCAGCCTCCTGTTCCCCCGTCCCAACTTTTTTCAGACATGCTGCGGCCATCGAATTCAAGCCTCCCTTATTTTTTTTCTTTAAAACGGTCCATTTCCTCAGTTTAAACATTTGATAAGTTTTCTATGTTCTACTGTGACTAACGTACACGTTTATGAGATTTGCAAATCACTGCATTCTGTTTTTATTGACATTTTACAGTGTCCCAACTTCTTTGGAATTGGTGCCGCGGCACTGTTGTGATGTGACATTGATGTAATGTTGTGATGTGACATTGATGTTACTGATGATGTGATGTTTCCCCGCAGTGTGTGTGGTGTGTGGCGAGTCTCCGCCTCGCGCTCTGTGGCAGTTTGGCAATATGATCACTTGCGTGCAGCCGACTGTGAATCCTTTCATTTATAACGAGTACGGCTGTTACTGCGGGTTTTCTGGATCTGGCTCGCCCAAAGACCAACTCGATCAGTACGTATTAAACGTCCCCAGTGTTACCATAACAACCAATACAACAACCACCATTTTATTCTTTGCTAGCAGCAGCTACGTCAGCTGTTCAGCTGCGTTCTCTCACATGGCTGATTCTGTAAAGACGATGTAAAACAGGAGTGTATTCACACTTATATAATGAATGTGAACTAGTTTAGCGGTTAGCTAAATGGCTAGGTGAGTTGTGTTGTTTTGTGTTGTGGGGTTTGTGTAGATGCTGTCTGGTACATGATAAGTGTTATGAGAACTCTAGGAAACTTCCAGAATGTCCCGGTTTAGCCGACCTGCCGTATGTCAAAGTGTACAACTTCAAGTGCTCTGACAAAACCCTCACCTGCTCAGGTAAACGCACACAACACACACACACACACACACACACACACACACACAACATTTGTCTTTCAAGTCCATTCAGATTTTTGGACCCAATTGTTTGTGCGTTTGTGTGCGTGTTTGTGTGTGTGTGTGTGTGTGTGTGTGTGTGTGTGTGTGTGTGTGTAGCCTCCAATGATAAATGCCAGGCTGCAGTCTGTGATTGTGACCGTGTCGCTGCAAACTGCTTCGCCCAGTATCATCACACTTACAACCCCGACTACAAAAACCTCCCGAGTTCAGTATGCAAGAACTGAGAGGCACCAGACCTGGAGACTAAACACCACAACACTGTCCCCTTCCCTATCAACTAAACACCACACCGACTCGTCTCCCTCAACTAAACACCACACCGACTCCATCAACTAAACACCACACCGACTCCCTCAACTAAACACCACACCGACTCCATCAACTAAACACCACACCGACTCGATCAACTAAACACCACACCGACTCGATCAACTAAACACCACACCGACTCCATCAACTAAACACCACACCGACTCCCTCAACTAAACACCACACCGACTCCCTCAACTAAACACCACACCGACTCCCTCAACTAAACACCACACCGACTCCATCAACTAAACACCACACCGACTCATCAACTAAACACCACACCGACTCCATCAACTAAACACCACAACTACCCTCAACTAAACACCACACCGACTCCATCAACTAAACACCACACCGACTCCCTCAACTAAACACCACACCCCCCGTCAACTAAACACCACACCGACCGTCAACTAAACACCACACCGACTCCCTCAACTAAACACCACACCGACTCGTCAACTAAACACCACACCCCTCATCAACTAAACACCACACGCTCCGCTAACTAAACACCACACCACCTCCCCAACTAAACACCACACCGACTCCATCAACTAAACACCACACCCACTCCCTAACTAAACACCACACCGACTCATCAACTAAACACCACACCGACTCCATCAACTAAACACCACACCGACTCCCTCTAACCAATACACCACACCGACTCCCTCAACTAAACACCACACCGACTCCCTCAACTAAACACCACACCGACTCCCTCAACTAAACACCACACCGACTCCCTCAACTAAACACCACACCGACTCCATCAACTAAACACCACACCGACTCCCTCAACTAAACACCACACCGACTCCCTCAACTAAACACCACACCGACTCCATCAACTAAACACCACACCGACTCCATCAACTAAACACCAAGTGAATAAAGAATAAAGCAAACTCTTATAGCTGTGTCCTTTTGTGTTGATGTTGGTGAATGATGGCGTGCGGTTTGGGACACGCCCTCTTATGCTTATCATGTGTCTTGTTTAAATGAATGCCATATTCAGTAACAGTTTCAGAAGGTTTTATCCAACCATTTATTTATTTACTGAACAGGACACATCACTCGTTCAGTATGAAATTTCACCTCTAGACTGGACTGCTAACGAAGGTTATAAAAAAATATTTCATGACATCAAAATTCAGTAAAGTGAATAAATCAGTGTTGGAAAATCAATCTTCAATATAAACACTCACACAGGCTTTCAAATGCTAATCAAGCTAATACTTTACTGGAATGTAGCTTTAATAGCAAACTCAGTTATGGACTGTAGTAGCTACAGCTGCTTCATGTCTGAATGTTTCCTCCTCGTGTGTGTGTGTGTGTGTGTGTGTGTGTGTGTGTGTGTGTATGTGTGTGCGCATGTGTGAATAGTGTTGAAAACACAGTCTGAGACGTAATCACATGTGATGGAGCTCATATGGGTTTGTAGAGCAGTGTAGTGACATATTTCTTCTTGTAGCGATGAGTGCCGCTGAGGACCATCACGCCATCCTGAGGAAACCAACCCCAGGCAGTTAGACAGACAGTAAAATAAAACACGCTAGTCAGTGTGTTTCCTTAACTTAAAATGCATGCTAATTTGTTTAATACCGCAGTGAATGGAAGTACAGGGAGTTAGGACAGCTAATTAGAATGCTAGTCTGTATGTTAAGGTTACCTAAAGTCACCTAATCTACCTAAAGGGAATGAAAGTGAAAGCTAGCTAGTTAGCATCTAGCATGCTTGTCAGTGTCTTAAGGTGAAACACGTGCTAGCTTGTTTAAAATAACATTGAGTGAAAGAACAGCAAGTTAAAAAACAAGAAATTAGCATGCTAATCTGTGTGTTAAGCTAAACCCATGCTGTATTTGTATAGCAAGGTTTTGTTTTTTTTAAAAAGCAGCTAATTACAACGCTAGACTGTTGGTTAAGCTAAAACACATGCTAATATGTGTGCTAATGTGCTCAAATCTCAGTGAATAAATGTACAGTAAGAGAAGACACAGCTAACTAGCGCACTAGTTACACATACAGACTGTGGTTGTGGTTAGCATACCTTGATAGAGAGAGCGTACAGGTGGTTGAGCATCACATGGTTGGGTTCAGGAAGTAGAGCGGGATCACACTGTACACACACACACGTTATAACGTACATGCTATCAGAGGTTCTGCTACGTCATGTTCTTATGGTGTGATTTGGTGACTCACCGAGACGCCGGTGTCTTTATTGAGCAGAACCTGCAGCAGGTGAGGAGGCAGGATCGGGGGAGAGCGCAGTCGCTCCTCTGCTGTAATCAAGTACGGGTCCTGATGGTACGGTCCGGGAGGAGAGCCGGAGATGTCTGAACAGCAAACAGAGAGATTTTTAAAGTCTTTAACGTCTAACGAGCGTAAACAAGACCGATATAAACAAAGCAATAACGTTCTGACAAACGTCTTCAAAAAGTTTACAGGTATTTCCTAAAGCGGTAAAAAGAACCCACCGGACATGTCGGCGCAGATCTCCGAGTCGTTTTTCAGTGCGTCGAAAACCTCGAAGTCCGTCTTGCGTATCAGAACAACGTTGTTGACTATGCCGGATTTAGTGGTGATGACGGGCTGAGGAAAAACGACAATAAATACAAAATCTATACTGAACTTATTCAGATTTAATGTAAAAAAAAACAAACAAACAAACAAAAAAAACACTTGCAATGCTAACGGTCTCCTCCAAAACTATTGGAACGGCAGGGCCGATTGATTCATTTTCGTTGTAGACTGAAGACATTTGGGTTTGAAATCAAAAGATGAATATGAGAAAAGAGTTAAAAATGTCAGATTTTATTTCCTGATATTTATGTGACGACGTGTTAAACGACACAGAACATTTTGTTTCAGACCACCCAATTTGTAGGCGAGCAAATGGAACATGTGACTGACAGGTGTTTCTGGTTACCCAGGTGTGTCCTGTTAGCCTTCAGTTTCACCTGTGAAGACTGCGTTTGTTGTTAAAAACGATAGACCAACATGAAGATCAGAGAGATGTCTGTGGGAGAAAAACAAGCCATATTGAAGCTGAAATAAGAGGGAAAATCAATGA
>CM022780.1:920231-930231 GCA_012411365.1 Ameiurus melas
TCAATCATCTGTAATGTCATTTTAAAAACAAATTACTTTGGAGCACAGCAGCGAAAATCCATATTTAAGAGTTACGTTTCCGCTTGTAAAAGCGATTTCTATCTCATCGTGACTGCCGTGGTTAAATAAATAAACAAAATAACTGTAAAAAAAATGACACATTAAAGAGGAAAGAGCAGCTGCGTAGTCATCTACATCGGCTGAGACAGACTTCCATTACCTGTTAGCTACATTAGCATCGTAGCTTCAGTGTAAAACTGCAAAACACCAGATTTGTTTTATTTACCGAATGGCTCCTCTAATCCAAACTGAATTGCTGTAATTAGCCTTTTTTCATTCAGTCATCTTTGTTGTTATTGCTTTTCCACTTTTCGCAAACATCGTGTTCATTAATTACGTCATTTACGTCATGCTGCTCAAAAATATAGACAATAAGCTCGCCGGTAGGAGGATCCTGATGACGCGTACTAGTGTGTATTAAACGCTAACTGTAATTAACACAGGCTATATAACATGGTAAACACTTCGAAAATAAATATCTGATCTTCCCACTCATGCTGTTGTACCGGAATTTACACGAGCCAGAGCTTTGAAATATATAACATTTTACAGATTAGCCATAAACACTGTACAGTGCTGCACGCTGGGTGTCTCTGAGCCACGAGAGATCGAGACATCCTGCTTTGTCCTGCGAGTCCATGAGAGGTCACGATGAACCTCATGCTGCGACTGTTCCAGCTCAGGTTCCGCCGTGTGCTCAGATGGTGTGCTGAAAATAAAGAAAACATTACGTCATTTTGAGACATTAAGGTAAAATGAAATGATATTGGTACAGCGTAGTGTTGCTGCTCCAGGGTTCTCTCTGTGTGGAGTTACGCATGTGGGTTTTCTCAGGGTTCTCCGGTTTCCTCCCACCTCCCAGTAGGTGGATTGTCTATGCTAAATTGCTCCTAGTTTTGAATATGTGTGCCCATGGTGGAGTTCTCACTTCTCACCCACTGTTCCATGGATAGGCTCCGGATCCTGACCAAGATCACCCCTGACAGGGATAAGGTGCTTACAAGGAGCAAGAAGTCAGCAAGCATTAGTAAACGTTGAGAGATGTTTATACAGTTGATGATTTGAATGTAATTGAAGGACTGAGCTTCTTAGATTGGTGCAGTGGAGATCAGCCTGGTCTCATAATGGCCCTCTTCAGATGTGTATGGATGTATGACCAGACCTCCTCACTGCATCAAAACTAGTCATGTTCTTCTGGAATCTCGTCTCTACTGTGGATCCAAGAACAAGAGTGGAAGGTAACCAAGGGTTAGTCTGGTGGATGAGTGGACCAGATAGTTCTGGGCATACTCGGCCCAGTGGAGAAACTTTACTCCGGTGTTCCTGCCAGTCTTCACAGTTACTACACAGATCTTTTCTTTTTTTATCAAGTTCTTGGTTTACACACTCCACCTGGTTGTTAGACTCTGAATGGAGACTGTAGATGAGACTCACGTAGACTCAAGAAGACCTTGGGTCTCTGGTACCCAGTGAGGAGACCTGGGACAGTGATGCTGATGCAGCAGAAAAACTGATGAACCACCACCAGTATCATGATGTTCACCTATCAAGTGAAAGAGGTGTGACCAGGGCCATACCACTAGGGATAAAGGGTTAACTATTAGAACCGTATCAAGATATTAAGCTGTTGTGTGTGTGTGTCTTCTGTCAGCTGGTCTAAGGTCATCACGTGATGTTTTGGTTATTTTCTGTCCAACAGAATTCAAATAATTCAGAAGGTGAGTGGAATGATGACATCTGGTTCAAGGTCCTTGCGCTCAGGATTGTGGGTATGTGAAAAGGTAACTTTGATCCCAGACTATTTCTGTTTGCTGATGTTTTGTTCAAGTGGAGACAACAGGGTGAACCTCACCAGGCTCTTCTTAACAGTATGGCCTTGACTGTCACCTCAAATAGAAGGTGTATTGTGATGTTCAACCCATTCACTGGGTAAACCAAGTGACTTACTTGCTTGACTCCCACCCTTGTGGCCTTGTGGCCTTGTGGCCTTGCGGTCATGCCCATGCTGTCTCAGTGGCAAGAAGACCCTGCCTTCTCTCGTAAGTGGTTGCCATCGAGATAACCATGACATCAGCCACTGTAAATGGTCTCACAGTTTGTGCTTCAGTTTCACCAGCTCATGTGGTCCTGGATCTATAGGATTGCATCCATAGGACGTTTTGGAGACATGCACAGTAAACACCGGAGTACAGGACACAGGGTCATTGCCATACTTCTCAGAGTTTGCTATTAAGAAATTGCAGAAACTAATACGTAGCTTGAAGCTCGGGAATGAAGTTGGTCACAATGGGGTTGAGTTTTTTTGTTGTTGTTGGATGAGTTGCTGTTGCTGAATAGTTCCAAGCTGTGATTTGATTCCATATTTGGGTGAAGTCGCCACTGATAGAGCTATGCAGTTTCTAAAATGTTTGTGTGTGTGTGTGTGTGTGTGTGTGTGTGTGTGTGTGTGTGTGTTCATACCGTAGTGAAGTGTACGATGCAGAAGGTCATAATTATGAGTATGCCGATGATGAAAGAAGCGACGCCCATGTGAAGAGCCTTTCTCCCCAGACGGTGAGCTCCGTCATAATCTCCGTTATCGTAGCTGCTCTGAGACTGACAGAGACAAAACACAAACACACAACATTAAATACCGTATTACTCTCAGCCAATCAGAACACAGTACTGCTCTGAGCCAGTCAGAACCTACCGTACTCCTCTAACCCAGTCAGAATGCTGTACTGCGCTCAGCCAATTAGAACACACTGTACTACATATAAATATGTGAAGCTTGCCAGACAATTTCCCAAAATACCTGGCAGTATATCCTAGCATTTTTAGCATGCTAGTATGGTATTAGCATGTAAGTCATATACGCATTAGCATTGATGAGTTGCTCTCAGAGATTAACAGATCAGATGGAGCTCATAAAGCACACACACACACACACACACACACACACACACACACACACACACACACACACACTTGAGGGACATAGTGCAGATGCCACGCTGCTTTTAGCTCAGCAGGTCAGGTTCAGTGACGTGGAATAAACACACTACAGACGCTGTCAATTTCTCTCAGCTTCATGTTGCTAACGCTTCAGTCTAAAATGCACAACCCTATAAATAATCTTTACAGAATACATGAGCTCAGCTGCAGATCTTCACTGAAATCATGGTGGTCTAATGAAATTTCTCCATCTCTTACACTTACACCTGTGCACAGGGAGTGTACTGATGTTCCCAGGGAAGAAAAGAACCCTATGCTGACAGTCTCCTAACTTCTCAAGGCCATACGTTTCCATATTCCTAACATCCTAGTATCCACTGTGTGCAGGGCCGTATGATTCCAAACTCTCCATCCCAACAACTTCCTGTGTTCTGAGTCTTCGAATGGCCCAAGTTCCTATGGTCCTATATTCCTAATATTTTATGTTTCCAAAGTCTAATATTTACCCTCTACTCCTAGTATCCAATATTCCTAAGTGTCCACGATGCTTTGTACACAAGGACCGGTGTCCTTAGAGTCCTGTGATTGGGCGGTGGTAGCTCAGTGGTTAAGATGTAGGAAGGATGGAAGGTCGTGAGTTGTAACCTCAGCACTGCCAAGCTGCTACTGTTGGGCCCTTGAGCAAGGCCCTTAACCCTTCAACTGCTCAATGTATGAATGAAATAATAAAGTCACTCTGGAGAAGGGCATCTGCCAAATGCCGTAACTGTAATTCCCAACGTGTTCCAAGGAATTTATTGTGTCAGGGTTCTATTTTCCAAGAGCCCCTGTTCGTAATGCCCTAATGTCCTGTGTTTCCAAATCCCCGCTTTGAACACTGAACAGAACATTGGACAGAACATTAGCCAGAACCGTGTATAGGACATTAGACAGAACATTGGACAGAACTGTGTACAGGACATTGGACAGGGCATTGGACAGAACATTAGCCAGATCCGTGTATAGGACATTAGACAGAGCATTGGACAGAACACTGGACAGAACATTGGACAGAACTGTGTATAGAACATTAGACAGAGCATTGGACAGAACACTGGACAGAACTGTGTATAGGAAATTGGACAAGACATTAGACTGAGCATTGGACAGAACACCGGAAGGAACATTGCTACAGCTGGAGACTCTACAAAACAGCGTTGGACTTTTTCATCTTCTTCAGGAAAACACCCACAACTTTCGTTTTTCAATCTGTTCTTTGAAGAAGCGTGATTGAGGGGTGTGTGTGTGTGTGAGGTTGAGTGTGTGTGTGTGTGTGTGTGTGTGTGGTGAGTGTGTGTGTGTGTGTGTGTGTGAGTGTGTGTGTGTGTGTGTGTGTGTGTGTGTGTGTGTGAGTGTGTGTGTGTGTGTGTGTGTGTGTGGTGTGTGTGTGTGTGTGTGTGTGTGTGTGTGTGTGTGTGTGTGTGAGTCAGATTGCAGATGGTGTGATTTGAGAGTGTTTTACGATTTAGGACAGATTACAGCACAGTCAACCTGAAACCTCACACACACACACACACACACACACACACACACACACACACACACACACACACACACACACACTCACACACACACACACTCAAATCTGAGTTTATCTGAACTGATGAGGGCATGTGGTGAAATTCAGAATGGAGCAAACCATTGAGCAGACAGACGGGGGAGTATGGAGTGTGATGGAGGGGGTTTTTATTACTTGATGCTGCATTGATTTAAAGTAAATATAGAGACAGATAGACAGATAGACAGATAGACAGATAGACAGATAAACAGATAGACAGATAGACAGATAGACCTCAGAATAGATCACATGTTCCTGTGGGGAAACTCTTAAATGTTCCAGGTAGAACCCAGACAACACGATGCTTTCCTATCAGACATGTTTCTGTTCTTCACTGCAAAGAGCCCGTAATTATCCAGTGCACCCTTAAAGAACCCTTGAAGAACCCTTTGTTCTAGGAGTGTGTGTATGCGCTGGGTAAGTGTACGGTACAAACTCCAAATTATTGCTAATTATTTTCTTCTTGTCAGGAGTTGAGCTTCTTCATCCTTGGTTCTTTAAGGGTTCTTTGGATAATTAAAGGTTCTTAGCTTCTACATGGAACCCGGTTAATACCATAGACTGTACCATAGACTGGAAAAAAAAACCCAGATGGGTTCTTTGGATAATTTAAAGGTTCTTAATTTCCAAAAAGGAGCTGTTTCTGACAGGAAGAACTTTATTGGAAGAATATAAGAGCGAGATTGCCGATTCAGTCTCATTTCAGCCTTTCTACATATTTTTGTAATTAGGAAATAAATCAAAATCTAAAGTCTGGACTAAAAACTCAAATCGTTCCAGAGTTCAAATGATCGTTAGATATTTGCACAATGGTAAAAATGTGAGCACCGTGAACACACATCTCGTCATTTACTCACACTGTTCCTTTAACAAACAAACAAACAAACAAACAAACAAACAAACAAACAAACAAACAAACAAACAAACCGTCCTCTGTCTCATGATGTCAGATTATTTCACACTTTAAAATCCACCACATTATTACCCACATTTCCCCGAGCAGAAAGCGCGATATATCCGATTTACGTTCATCTTCAGACACCTTGAGTTTATTTATCATTTATATCAGAATTCGAAATCTGTCCTGAAAGCAGGTTAAAATCCTCAGCAGATATCCCGCGTGTCTGAGGCGAAACGCGAGCGCGGCGAACGCTGTGTCTGAGGCGAAACGCGAGCGCGGCGAACGCTGTGTCTGAGGCGAAACGCGAGCGCGGCGAACGCTGTGTCTGAGACGAAACGCGGCGAACGCTGTGTCTGAGACGAAACGCGAGCACGGCGAACGCTGTGTCTGAGGCGAAACGCGAGCACGGCGAACGCTGTGTCTGAGACAAACTGCGAGCACGGCGAACGCTGTGTCTGAGGCGAAACGCGAGCACGGCGAACGCTGTGTCTGAGAGCTGATGTTAGAAATGAAATGTTAAATCATTTGCGATCAGAACGGCACTGCTGTGTACTATACGCTCTTAGAGTTTCTCGGTTTCTCAACTTTTTATAACGACGGAAGGATGTAAAAACCTGTCGTTTCATTTTACAGGATAATTTCGGTCCTGACATCATCCCGGGATTTTTCCGCTAGACCTTTACGTTAAGTGTAACTGTGTTACAGTCCTGAAACTGTCAGTACTTCAGTATCTTTTAAACGATTGAATGAGTCGCAGCCTCTCGCTCTCGTCTCATTTCCTCCAGACGTTTAATCTGAAGACACGGAGTTTAATCTTAGATATGGTGTGAATTTCAGAACAGAGTTTGTCAATGTGTCGCTGCACCAGGCGTTGAGGTTAAGGTGTGAAAAGTCAAACCACTCTTTCAAAACTTTCTCGTGTGACTGAGGCGCAATTTAACGTTTGGTTTCTGCCACACGACGGGACGGGAAGCGCAGAGACGCGGAGCCTTACGCCTAGGTACGAGCTTTTTTCACTTTATTCTTACATTTAATACCGTTACTGCTGTTCCTCTGAACAATAGAGTGAAGCCCTTCACGTCTCCATCCCACACACGTGTCGAACAATCCTACACAGTCTCGTTCTAGACTCATCTCTGTATGCGTGTCTGTGTGGAGGTTTTGTTCTAATTTCTTGGGTTCGTATTCAACCCGCGTTACAGATTTAAACATCACTTTGATCTTTTATACACTGCTATACTCCAGAGGGTCAGAAATGGACAATCCATAATGCAGAATATTTCAGTTTACTGTGTGGCTTGGAACTGAAATAGAGCTTGGAAGCTGATAAAAGGAAGTGTTTAGTGTATTTGAGTGATATGTGTAATATAAAAAGATAAAAAGTAAACGCTTTCAGAGCGGTCAACTAATTAAAATGTTTCTACACAAATAGTGACTTTTCTACAGAAACGTGAAACACTCGATGCCCAGTGTAACTATTATGAATTATTATGGTTTATATTCGAATTTTCAGTCCTCTGGACTTTACTCCACACCGAGCTGTTAACTATATATATATCTGACAATCCCAAAAGTTTCACCTTATTGTCCTAATTTACATATAAATCTGTTTATTTATATATATATATATATAGAGAGAGAGAGAGAGAGAGCTCTGATTTTTACATTTCAAAGCTCTAACTGAATGATGATTATAAATTATAATCTGGGTTTAAAACCTGCTGTATATATAAATGTCTTTAATTCTTTACTCGTGTCGTTTTATTTGTATTTACGTGTACATAATTCAAATAAAAAAATCATTCATATTCAAATAGTTTTGTCAGCTTCTGCGCTCTAGAAATGATAGAAATCCTCGTGCTAGTACAATAAGTCCGAGACAAAACTCTTCCAAAATTATAATAATCAAATACAAAAAATTCCAATATCAAAAACTGTTGTGAAATTTAGAACGGCAACAATTTTTATCAAAATTATTTGTGAATAATTAATGCTCATTTTAATAATGAATGCTCATTTAAATGAAAGTTTAATCCTGAAATATTGTGTTTCTTTATTCACACCGAACAAAATGGAGTTTCATTTGTGATCACCCACACACACACACACACACACACACACACACACACACACACACACACACACACACACACACACACACACACACACACACACACACACACACACACACACACACACACACACACACACACACACACACACACACACACACACACACACACACACACACACACACACACACACTCACACACACACACTGTTTTGTTTTGTGAGCTTGAGAACTTACGATATACATATATACTTTGTCTCATATAGTATTTTGTATCTATATGTCCATAGATATGAGAAATCTTTCTTTATATCCAAACACAGATTCTCAAAATTGCATTCCAATTCTATTTATTATATTTTAAAGTATTAAAATATTGTTTCTTTTATAATATTTTACACTCTAACACACAATTTAATATTTTAATGTTTCTTCCTGCATTAAACAAAGGTTTACTTTGCTACAATATATAGCACACAGTACAGTGTATATAAATATATAAATATATATATATATATATATAATATATCTGTACACATACAATGTATATATATATACACACACATTATAATTATATTCAATTTGACTATTATAGTATTATATCTTATTTAATATTTTTATTTATTTAATGTAGTTTAAGCGTCTCATCAGATCTCAGCACAGTTCCAGCTGTGTGTGTATCAGAGACGGGATTTCAGAACAACACAAAAGTAAACTGCAATACGGAGTAAACACTTATAAAATGAATTCAATGTCAGACTTAATGTTTAGGAATACATTTTTGAATGGAAATGTAGATTTTTAAAACTGGAGTAAATATAAATAAATCCCTTTAAAGTGTAAAACTCAATCATATGAGGCTCAACTTCATCGTTACTAATCGTAGAACTTCATTAGGATTTTTTAGCGTTTGAATTTTACAATATTAGTTTTTCGTGATAAATCTCTACTTAGAGTTAAAGCTCCAGACGTTCTTCAGTGGCTTTAACTAAGAAAGCGTCTGAAGGAGTGTTTCAAACCTATCAGAAAAATATCTGATAATAATACCCAGATTTATTATTTACATTCTTTACGATATTTCTTCTTCTTCTTCTTCTTCGTATTATTATTATTATTATTATTATTATTATTATTATTATTATTATTATTATTATTATTGTAGATTTTGAAGTGCACAGCTGTTACGCACAGCAGGTTTGGGTTCGGGTCGATACGCACACACACACACACACACACACACACAGCGGGTGTGGGTTCGGGTCGACTGCACTGCACAGAGCATGCGGTCAGATGTGAAGCTCGTTGGCTCAAAGTAAAACCTGCTTTCATCTGTCTTGATGTTTTGGTAAACAGAACCAGTTTCGTGTGTAGCGTGCGAATACAAATACGAATAATAACTGTATATGTGGGCAGGAGTGGCATTTACACCACACACACGCGCGCACACACACACACACACGCAATCCCGCCTGTATCTTTAGTGTAGCCATGTGTGGGTGTGCGAAAGCGGTGTGTATGGGGTTTATGGGGTGTGTGTGCACCCTTACACACTCTGTGCAGGCTGCCGATACTTGAAGCTCATCTATTTATAACGCTTATGAGTCTGGCTGAATCATGAGAAGACGAACGTTTGGTCAGATTTCACAATCTCAAGCTCTGAGGAAGGAAACTAGTGTGAGAGCGGAACACTGATAAAGACGCGGTGGCAGAAATTCTCAATATTTTAGATGATGTGGAGGACATAAATAATGTCGCACCGACTCATACACCTTATTACCATTAAAGAGAGAGAGAGAGAGAGAGAGAGAGAGAGAGAGAGAGAGAGAGAGTGTGTGTGTGTGTGTGTGTGTGTGTGTGTGTGTGTGTGTGTGTGTGAAGCTCAACTTTCTTCTCTAAGAAGCGCTCTGATTCAAGTTGGAAGAATTCATTAGCACTCGGTCTGAGACACGGCGATGATCATCTTTAAGCTTAAAAAAAAAGGACTATTAATAAAATGTATAGTGACAGAGTCACGTACCATCATGGAGAAGACGAGCGCTACGATGTTGATGGGCCACGCGGGACAGAAACACGTGAAGATAGTCAGGAAGATGTAGTTTCTCAGCGGCAGTGGAGTTTCTCCATCAGTTCCTCGCTCCAAACTGTGATCCACGCTGCCGTCGATCGAACCCTTCACCTTCTCCTCGGATCGCGAAAGTCCAGGACTCATGACCAAACACACACGCGCACACACCCATACACAAGGTCCGAAATACGCGCTTCACGTGATGGAGGTAATATACGCAGAGTATGATTAGGGAAAGAAAAACAAGAGGTGAGACAGGAGCAGAGAGAGAGAGAGAGAGAGAGAGAGAGAGAGAGAGAAGTGTGAGACGCTCAGGAGAAGAAGTCGAGTGAGCCGGAGACGGGATACGGTTTAATTACCTCCAAGGGTGTT
>CM022780.1:945231-952731 GCA_012411365.1 Ameiurus melas
CGGCACATGCCTGCTCAGGACACACATTATTGCTCCCGTCAAATGTTTTGACATCTTAAAACATGAGGCTACAAATGTAAACCTACAGTGTCTCGGAAAAACAAAACAAAACCACAGAACAAAAGTAAACAAAAGCATGTCGGACAGAAAGGGAAAAAATCAACAGGAAGAATGAAAATATTTAAAAGATAAAACCGTAGTTTTAAAAAACATGAAAGCTTTTCCTTCGTACCAGAAATAAAATATTTACATTTCCTTCTGTTAAGAGTGAGACAGAGACAGTGTTAGTACAGGAAGTGATGTAAGAGAAACACAGGAAACACTAGTGTAGTTTTTCTCCATGGAAGCGCGTGATTGGCTCGTCTTTTCATCCTCCTAAAAAAACACAACAAACAAACAAAAGTTATTACTCCACAGAATTCCTCAGTAATCCAGATTAGCGCTACATGACTTTAGCTCGCTAACTTAGCCAGAAAAGTACAGAAGTGTGTACACCTATGACAATAACGCGTAACGCAGCGTAGCTGGACATTTCACAGTTAATACTCACAGTCTCAGTGGTAACCGTTAGTGAACGCTGTAGCGATCAGAGGACCCTGAAAACAGAGAAAGAGCGAGTGAACGACAGACAATCAGCTTAACAAAAAAGAAAAATGAAATCTATAACGGATTAGCTTTATTCCGTAATATTCCGTAAGTGAGAAATTTGCACACAAATTATTTAGGTGATTTAGGTATATTTGTATAGTTTATAAAATACAATATAATTATAATTAAGTTATCATTTGGCGTATTAAATGTTTTATGTAGCATCATGTAGCATATTGTTGTTTATATTATATTATTGTTATTTTATTTAAGTTACATTAAATTAGAGTTAAGGTATAATTATAATTTTCACAAAATATTGTAGCTAAAATTTATATATAATAACACATAGCATAATATAATATAAATATACACTACCCTCACTGATACTGTATAGCATAGTCATAATTATGTTATTATTAAGGGTATTTGTATAGTGTAGCTGTTATGAAGGTGTAATTTAATGTAAAATTCTACAGCTCATACAGAATATCTACTCATTATTGTTAAAATATAATCATACATTTCACAAAATATACTGCAACTATGATTTAGATATTATTATATAGTTCATATAACATAATCTATTTATAATTAAGTTATTATTTTTTATTTAGGGCATTAAACAGTTTATACAGTGTAGTGCATTTATAAATACAAAATGAAAAATTGTCAAATGAGAGAAATCAGAGAGGACGTCTCACCCCGAGGCTGTGGCTGAACCCGGTGCTGGGGGCGGGGCTTGCGGCGCTGATGTAACTGCTCACCGTGGATTCCTGACTGGCCGTTCCATAAAGCTCTGCCATTGGTCCAGGACTGCTGGTGCTCAGAAAGCCAGCAGAGCGAGAGGGGGCGGAGCCTAGTGACATCATTTAAAGTCTGTGTTTATTTATGTATTTATGTATGACGATATCCTGTCATAATTAATATATACGTATTTATCTTGTCTTTGAAGTGTAAAGACAGAAAAGTTGCTCTGACCTCTAACCACAGCCGCCGCAGCAGCCGCCGCCGCCATCGGGTTATACGCTGTCAGAGGGATAGCTAAACACACACACACACACACACACACATACACACACACATCCCATCAAAAACATGTCCATGCACTACATACAATAATATCATTATTCAGTGTTTGAACAATTTGTCTAACGGATGAACAGCGAACTACAGCGACACTAACAGGACAAACACTGAACTACAGCGACACTAACAGGACAAACACTGAACTACAGCGACACTAACGGGACGAACACCGAACTACAGCGACACTAACGGATTGATCACTGAACTACAGCGGCACTAACAGGACGAACACCGAACTACAGCGACACTAACGGATTGATCACTGAACTACAGCGACACTAACAGGATGAACACCGAACTACAGCGACACTAACGGGATGAACACCGAACTACAGCGACACTAACAGGACGAACACTGAACTACAGCGACACTAACGGGATGATCACTGAACTACAGCGACACTAACAGGATGAACACTGAACTACAGCGACACTAACGGATTGATCACTGAACTACAGCGACACTAATAGAACGAACACCGAACTACAGCGACACTAACGGGATGAACACTGAACTACAGCAACACTAACGGAACGAACACCGAACTGCAGCGACACTAACAGGACGAACACCGAACTACAGCGACACTAACAGGACGAACACCGAACTACAGCGACACTAATGGGATGATCACTGAACTGCAGCGACACTAATGGGATGAACACCGAACTACAGCGACACTAATAGGACGAACACTGAACTACAGCGACACTAACAGGACGAACACCAAACTACAGCAACACTAACAGGACGAACACCGAACTACAGCGACACTAACAGGACGAACACTGAACTACATCGACACTAACGGGACGAACAACGATCTACAGCGACACTAATGGGATGAACACTGAACTACAGCAACACTAACGGGATGAACACCGAACTACAGCGACACTAACGGGATGAACACTGAACTACAGCAACACTAACGGGATGAACACCGAACTACAGCGACACTAACGGGATGAACACTGAACTACAGCAACACTAATGGGATGAACACCGAACTACAGCGACACTAATAGGACGAACACTGAACTACAGCGACACTAACAGGACGAACACCAAACTACAGCAACACTAACAGGACGAACACCGAACTACAGCGACACTAACAGGACGAACACTGAACTACAGCGACACTAACGGGATGAACACTGAACTACAGCGACACTAACGGGATGAACACCGAACTACAGCGACACTAACGGGATGAACACTGAACTACAGCGACACTAACGGGATGAACACTGAACTACAGCGACACTAACGGGATGAACACTGAACTACAGTGACACTAAGGGGATGAACACCAAACTACAGCGACACTAACGGGATGAACACCGAACTACAGCGACACTAACAGGACGAACACCGATCTACAGTGACACTAATGGGATGAACACCGAACTACAGCGACACTAACAGGACGAACACCGAACTACAACGACACTAACGGGATGAACACCGAACTACAGCGACACTAACGGGATGAACACCGAACTACAGTGACACTAACAGGATGATCACTGAACTACAGCGACACTAATGGGATGAACACTGAACTACAGCGACACTAACAGGATGTAACACCAACTACAGCGACACTAATGGGATGAACACTGAACTACAGCGACACTAATGGGATGAACACTGAACTACAGCGATAACTAACGAACTAACAACCGAACTGCAGCGACACTAACAGGACGAACAACCGAACTACAGCGACACTAACAGGACGCAACAACGAACTACAGGACACTAATGGGATGATCACTGAACTGCAGCGACACTAATGGGATGAACACCGAACTACAGCGACACTAATAGGACGAACACTGAACTACACGAGCGACAAAAAGCACCTAACAGACGAACAAAACTACAGGACACTAACAGGCAACCTGACTACATGACACTAACGGGACGAACAACGATCTACAGCGACAATTAATGGGATGAACACTGAACTACAGCGTAACTAACGGGATGAACACTGAACTACAGCGACAACTAACGGATGAACACTGAACTACAGTGACACTAAGGGGATGAACACCAAACTACAGCGACACTAACGGGATGAACACTGAACTACAGCGACACTAACAGGACGAACACCGAACTACAGTGACACTAATGGGATGAACACCGAACTACAGCGACACTAACAGGACGAACACCGAACTACAACGACACTAACAGGATGAACACCGAACTACAGCGACACTAACGGGATGAACACCGAACTACAGTGACACTAACAGGATGATCACTGAACTACAGCGACACTAACAGGACGAACACCGAACTACAGCGACACTAACGGGATGAACACCGAACTACAGCGACACTAACAGGATGATCACTGAACTACAGCGACACTAATGGGATGAACACTGAACTACAACACACTACCGGACAACAATGAACATATTACCGATGAACACTGAACTACAGCAACTAACGGATGAACACTGAACTACAGCGACACTAACAGGATGAACACTGAACTACAGCGACACTAACGGGATGAACACTGAACTACAGCGACACTAATGGGATGAACACTGAACTACAGCGACACTAATGGGATGAACACTGAACTACAGCGACACTAACGGGATGAACACTGAACTACAGCGACACTAATGGGATGAACACTGAACTACAGCGACACTAATGGGATGAACACTGAACTACAGCGACACTAACGGGATGAACACTGAACTACAGCGACACTAATGGGATGAACACTGAACTACAGCGACACTAATGGGATGAACACTGAACTATACCAGAGGGGTGTAGTGTGCACCTTACATTTTGAAGTCCAGAACATAGAATGTCAAGAATGTGTGTGTGTTCCCTGCTTGTAAAGCTCGGAGAAGCACTAACCTGTGAGTTCGGGAGGGTGGGGTGAAGTCAGGAGGGGGGTCCTCTCTAAGTGGAATTCTAGAACAGAAACACACACACAAAGCGGTTTAAACACACACACACACACACACACACACACACACAGACACACACAGACTGCTACAGGTCAATGTGGGTATCTACACACTAACACACTGCTTTAGTAGGTTAGATTAAAGGAGTGATGCACTGTGCGCCACACACACATGCACATACGCACACACACACTCACACACGCACACACACACACGCACATACGCACACACACATACGCACACACATACGCACACACACACACATATACGCACACACATACGCACACACACACACACACACATACGCACACACACATATACACTTACACACACACATATACGCACACACATACGCACACACACACACACATACGCACACACATACACACATATACAAGTACACATACGCACACACACACACATACACACACACACACACACACGCGATTACACACATACGCACAAAATACGCACACACACACATGCACACACACACACACACACATACGCACACACACGCAAATACGCACACGCACACACACACGCACACACCGAGATTTACAAGCAGCCGTCTGTGTTTGTGTATGTGTGTGTGTGTGTGTGTGTGTGTAATAAAACTCTCCCATATTCAGCACTGCAAACAAAATAACTACTGTTACAGTCTCTACTGTTCATTAAACAATACCTTTTTTATTTAAAAGTACTTAATTAAATACATAATTAATATGTTTATGGATTAAATAAATATATAAATGTCTGTAAATTGAAAAACATGTTATTAATTTTAATTACAATCATTAATTACAGCAAAATGTATTTGTATGAATTCTTTTTATTACTGCAACAATTTTTCATGTATTACACATTTTAGTGATTTTATGAATATATTTATATTAATATCAGAATGTTCTCTTACAAAAACATGATAATTAGCGTTGTTATTAAATAAATATTAAATTAATTAAATTAATTAATTAAATAAATGTTTATAATATAACGTTACTGCTTAAAAGTATTTTGTTTATAACGTTACGAAAGTTGTTGTCCATATAAGAATTCACATAAAAATAATAACAATATATTACTTACAGTCTATGATTAAATCATTTGTAATACATTTACATTTACGTTTATTCACTTTTATCCAAAGTGACTTACAAATAAAAAAGGAAGGTACACTTAATACTAATATGCGTAATAATAATTACAATAATAATAATAAAAATAAATAACTAAATTCTTCTTATTATAAAATCCCTGCAGATTAAAATAAAACAATAATTAAATATTATCAAAATAATTCTGTACAAAATCCATATTATATAAATCATAATATGTCAGTTAAAATTACCTGGGAACTGGTACGTGTATCCTGGAGTGATCGAGGTGTAACTGCGGCCGGTGTACGTTGCCGCCTGGAATCCTGGGTAACCTGTGAGACAGACAGACAGATATATATATATATAAAGAGTTGTTATTTAGAAACTCTGATTTTAGACGCTGTAATCCCGGCTGTGACCAGCAGGGAGCAGCAGATACCAGTGTGTGTATGTGTGAGAGAGAGAGAGAGAGATAATACAATTCAACGTCTCTCAGTTACAGGGTGCGAGGAAACTCTGTGTAGCTTAGCCCAGAGAAACTTGCGTTAAGTGTGAAAATTACCCAGCATGCCGATCCCCAGCATGAAGGCGTCCATGCCGTAGGGCATGACCCTCGCTCGGCCTCTGGAGGACCCTGCCGGTGACATCACTTCCTTAGGCTGAGCCTTTTTACACTCCACCTGCGGTCAGCGGGAACACAAAAGGCGGTCAGGAACAAAAGAAGGGAATAACAATAGGTTTGGGACACGCCCTGTCGTCATGGCAACAACGGAGCGAACCAGAAGAACCAGTGTGAAGAGAACCCTCACCATCTTATTATTGATCTCGTGGAAGTGGATCTCGCACACCTTCTCCACCACGTCCTCGTTCTCAAACGTCACAAAACCAAAACCTGGAGAGAGCACCCCGAGAGACAGAGCGACGGAGAGAAATGAAAGGGTTACGTCCCTAAACCATTTATCCAGAGTGTTACATAAATAACACACGTAATAACACATTCATAACACGTTCAAATATTATAACAGTATTTTATTGCACGATGGTTACAACAGAAGCAACAACAAAGCAAAACAGAATAAAAAAAGTTAATATTATGTATCTAATTACAAAATAATCAACATACAATATATATTAATATTGTCTGCTTTAATATTTCATAATGCTAAAATACTTTCATTGACTGAGTGTGGGGTTGAGTGTGGGGTTGAGTGAGGAGTTGAGTGTGGGGTTGAGTGAGGAGTTTGAGTGTGGGGTTGAGTGTGGGGTTGAGTGTGGGGTTGAGTGAGGAGTTGAGTGTGGGGTTGAGTGTGGGTTTGAGTGTGGGGTTGAGTGAGGAGTTTAAGTGTGGGGTTGAGTGTGGGTTGAGTGAGGAGTTGTTTTGAGTGAGGAGTTTGGTGTGGGGTTGAGTGTGGGGTTGAGTGTGGGGTTGAGTGAGGAGTTGAGTGAGGAGTTTGAGTGTGGGGTTGAGTGTGGGGTTGAGTGTGGGGTTGAGTGAGGAGTTGAGTGTGGGGTTGAGTGAGGAGTTGAGTGAGGAGTTGAGTGAGGGGTTGAGTGTGGGGTTGAGTGAGGGTTGAGTGTGGGGTTGAGTGAGGGGTTGAGTGTGGGGTTGAGTGAGGAGTTGAGTGAGGAGTTGAGTGTGGGGTTGAGTGTGGAGTTGAGTGAGGGGTTGAGTGTGGAGTTGAGTGTGGAGTTGAGTGAGGAGTTGAGTGTGGGGTTGAGTGAGGAGTTGAGTGAGGGGTTGAATGTGGGGTTGAGTGAGGAGTTG
>CM022780.1:957731-962731 GCA_012411365.1 Ameiurus melas
CACTGGCTAGCATGCTAACACATGCTAGTTTGCTTACTAATATGTATGACCTGCAATGCTACATAGTGTCGCGAAGGGCTAAGCTAGCTAGCGACCATCTTTTGCTAAATAGCGTATAGCTCTGTATTACACACTGTGGCATTGATTAGTCATTCGGGACGTAACCCGACACGGCGTGTGATTGGCTGTTGGTTTTGATGACATCATCACCTTCAGAACACACACCTTCACACCTTCTGTTCAAACCTTACGTAGTGTTCATAAAATAAATAAACAAATTAAGAAGATACAAACACTGATTTACGTTAATGAGAGAGAAAAGAATGGAAAAAGGGTGTGAAGAAGAGAACGAGAAGAGAAGAGACAGTAAAAGAGGGAGCAAGAAATAAAGACGGGAAGAAAAAAAGAAAACCACAAAGGGGGTATACAACAGGAAAGAAAGAAAGAAAAAAAGTAAGAAAGAAAGAAGTTGAGGGAGATATAAATATGGCAAGCAGGTGTGAGAGAGAGAGAGAGTAAAAGAAAAAGAGAAAGGGATACAGAAAAAACAACAAGTGAATGAGAAGCAAGAACAACTAGAAACAGTCAGGAAAGAAAAAAGAGAATGAGGTGGAGAGAGAGAGAGAAAGAGAGAGAGAGAGACAGGTGGTAAGTGATGGAAAAAGAAGAGAGAAAAAAGAGAGATAGTTTATAAATAAAAGAGAGAAGGAGAGGGAGGAGTGAAAGAGGCGGGAGAGAACACGTGAGGAAGCGAAAGAGTGAAAGAGTGTGAGAGAGAGAGGGTGAAAGAGAGAGCGAGAGAGAGAGATAGAGGGAGAGAGAGAGGGAGCGAGGGAGCGTTTCTGTGTGAACAGGCGAGGACAAAGAGGACGAGGGAGTAGAAAAAGTTCTCTGGTTACCAGGAGAGAAGAAAAGACGAGAAAGAAAAGAGAGCGAGAGAGCGGTAGGACTCTGGGGGCTGCCAGTCCCATCTGTCACTGAGTGGAGGAGAGGGGTCACACACACACACACACACACACACACACACACTCACTCACACACACACACACACACACACACACACACACACACACACACACACACACACACACACTCACACACACACACACACACACTCACACACACACACACACACACACACACTCTCACACACACACACACACACTGCATAATAACGCAGCATAAAGAAGAAAAAGAACGAAAAGAGGAAAGCGGAGGAACCGGCGACCCACACACACACACGCTAACACACACACACGCTAACACACACACACGCTAACACACACACACGCTAACACACACACACACTAACACACATGCTAACAGAAAGTCGGCCATCTTTTATTCCTTTCTCATTCCCTCTTTTTTTTCTTTCAGCATCTCTTTCAGTCTAAAACGGCTTTTCACTTTAACACATCCATAAAACATTTTTTTTTGGTGAAATTTTCAGAATCTTCACTATGGACTCGCTAGCTTTAGTGCTAATCCTGCTAATACTCTCCAGGACTGCCGGGCTAGTCAGCAGTGACCTTACAGTAGAAAAATCTGTCACAACAACCAGCTAGCTTGCTCACATTAGCCAGATTTTCTTCCTCGAAACAGACAGAAAATTC
This sequence comes from Ameiurus melas, assembly GCA_012411365.1. Lineage (NCBI taxonomy): Eukaryota > Metazoa > Chordata > Actinopteri > Siluriformes > Ictaluridae > Ameiurus > Ameiurus melas. The sequence continues at coordinate 959,345 of CM022780.1, forward strand.
CAGAATCTTTACTGAGGACATGCTAGCTTTTACGCTAATCTTGCTAATACACTACAGATCTTATAGATTCAACTTATAGTTACAAATCTGTTATGGAATCGAGCTAGCTTGCTTGCTTTAAACTGTTGTTAAATTAGCTAGCTGGTAGAACATCAAGAGTCTGAATACATTAGCGAAATATAGAGCTAGTACATTATAAATAAACAAATATTAAATAAAGCTAGCTGACTAGCTGAACACCATGGAATAGCTAATATAACTAGCTTAAATAGTTTACTTATTAACTAGAACTACTCCAAAAAATGAAGTAGGGTATTAAATGAAGTTGTGTTTCACTGAGAGGAGTTGAACATCTATGGAACCTAGTCAGCTAGCTAGCGCAACAATATCCTATTTACAATCCCTGTTTATGACGTAATCATGATATTGTACTTATTTTTTAAAAATTGAAATGATGCTGCCTTCAATGATTTTTCCAAAATGGCTTCCAACAGATTTTGATCTTAAATGCTTCAGCAAGAGGCGGAGCTTAGGTTCAATCGTAAATTTGATCATATGACATCATCACAATCATTTACCTAACATTTCCTAGCATGCTAGCAAACTCTGGCTAGCTACTTTGCGTTATATATTAACTGCTTACGAAGGAATGTTCGCGAAGCTAACTATATAGCTAGCAGTGAAGTTTTTATGGTAGCTGGCTAGCCTAGCTACTATGGCGTGTGTATGTATATATTCATTTATTTATTTATTTTTAAGCTAAAGAAGTGAAACGCAGGACCAGTGGTGATGTCATACGATCAATTTTGCGAGTGGATGATCAATGTCAACTTAAGGTCCGCCCATCACACAGAGTTTACAGCCGGTTTCAGCACACTGTCGGATTGCACACACACACACACACACACACACACACCATGTGCAGGGAAATCAAACCAGTCAATCAAGACCAAGATGCTACGCTAGTTGCAAACATGCTAAAATTTTCAGATATTCTAAATGAATACAGAAGTCCAGAAAAGTCAGGCATTATATCATTATTACTATCTTTATCATTACTAGTATTATTTTCAGTTCCATTTTCTCAAGATTGAAACTCGATTCTTCTCATGACCTGGAAAACTGGCTACAGAGTTTATACATACATACATTTATGGCATTTAGCCTCAGAGATAAATACTTTTTAATAACATCTATGTGATTAGATTCGCAGAAGTAATTTGGTCAAAATGCTACGCCCACTCATTTAGCCATTAAGACAATGTGTGTGAAAAGTTCAAAGAAACGTCCACTAAATTTAGGTCGAATGTATAAAGCTATGATATCTAGCAGCTAATTTCTGCTATTATTTGATTCTAAATCCACTCCTAGTTACGTTGTTAAAGGTTTTTTTTTTTTTTGATAACTCCGAGGTATTTGATATCTAGACTTGCTTTCCTGAGGAAAATCCCACAAGAAGTTGAGATAACAGAACAGAAAATATGAAGAGCAGTATGGATGCGCGTCCTGTCTGGACTTGTGTAATATTAGTCTAGAAACTTCTCTAGTTGAGCGCTAGGTACCCAGGTCTACTCTACGTTCATGCTGTACTGAGGTTAAAGGGCGAGAAGACGGTGAAGGCAGCACAGCGCTAGTAGATTAGTCTCAGTCTTCAGAGCGAAGCTACGCTAAAAGAGCTAGCACCTCCCGACACTACGGCCACGACGGCTCCGTCCCAAACCAGCGCTCTCGTCTACAGAACAGAGTGAAGACACTAGGCTAAAGTCCGCTCAGAGCAAATCGGACGCTACGGTTTTAGGACTAAAGTCTCTAATCTAGACTGGACATAATCACCTCGAGTCACGCCTGAAGTCCCAACACTCCTGTGCACGGTCAGAGACACACACACACACACACACACACACACACGGATAAACAACAATCAACATACAGCAGGTGACACAGAAGTGGAGTAAACACGCAAAAAGGTCAAGGGTCATTCATTTGTTTAAAAAATTAAATAAGCGTTAAAACAGAAATAGAAATAAATTGAAATAAATAAATGAATAAAAGTATTTCAATAAACTGTTCAATAGAAATTGTAACTTAATAAAACTTTAACACTGATTTTTTTTTTTTAATGGAAAAGTTCATTGTTCCAGGATGGTGAGTTTCTTATTTTAAAAATATTGTAAAATAAATTAATAAATAAATAATAATAATAAAAAAATAAAATGTAAAAAAAAAAAAAAGAAAAAAAAAGACACATTTACTTTATAATAATAAACACACACTTAAATATATTTAATAGCAATTCAATATAAACTAAATTAAATAAAACAAAAAACTACTAAATCTGCACAAATAAATGGTACATAAAAAATGTAAATAAATAATTTATTGATATATTATTTATGTAAAATAAACAAACAAACAAACAAACAAATAAGTGTCCCCTCTCACATCATCCATGATAACATGATAACAGGAACATGTCTACACACTGAAGGGTGATTAGATGGATGGATGGATGGATGGATGGATAGATGGATGGATAGATGCATAGATGGATGGATGGATAGATGGATAGATGTATAGATGAATAGATGTATAGATGAATAGATGGATGAATAGATGGATAGATGGATGGATGGATAGATGGATGAATAGATGAATAGATGGATGAATAGATGGATAGATGGATAGATGGATGGATGGATGGATGGATAGATGGATAGATGAATAGATGCATAGATGAATAGATGGATGAATAGATGTATAGATGAATAGATGGATGAATAGATGGATAGATGGATGGATGAATAGATGTATAGATGAATAGATGGATGAATAGATGGATAGATGGATGGATGGATAGATGGATGGATAGATGAATAGATGGATGAATAGATAGATGGATAGATGGATAGATGTGAGATAGATTAGATGATGATAGATGGAAATAGATGGATGTAGATGAATAATGGATGAATAGATGTATAGATGGATGAATAGATGGATGAATAGATGGATAGATGGATGGATGGATAGATGGATGGATAGATGAATAGATGGATGAATAGATAGATGGATAGATGGATAGATGGATAGATGAATAGATGGATAGATGGATGGATGAATAGATGAATAGATGCATAGATGAATAGATGGATGAATAGATGGATGGATGGATGGATAGATGGATAGATGGATAGATGTATAGATGAATAGATGGATAGATGGATGGATGAAGTCAGTGTTACTGTCAGGAAAATTCAGCTCGTTGTTCGTTGGCATGCAGCCAAAATCACTGCAGTCACACAACTGTTGACTTTACCTCAGTTTAAACGAGTGAAGATTATACACGCTCTGTGATTGTGTTGTGTGTGTGTGTGTGTGTGTGTGTGT
>CM022780.1:965231-972731 GCA_012411365.1 Ameiurus melas
CGAAATAACGCGATACAATCGAACAATCTGTAACATCAAAACAGGCAAAAGAGCAGCAGAGGTCCGAAGTGCTGGGCGAAACAACAATATAACATCGACAACGTCACAATCGACAACGTCACAGCACACGTTCCTGAACAAATCGACTGTTCGACACTCCCATTCAAGTGGTTCAAGTTGTGAGAGCACTGTTGCTAGGCAACTGGGAAAAACAGACAGCAAGCTAGCGAACAACTGTGACGCCTAGGCTGAAAAAGTAGATAGCTAGGACGAGGCTGGTACGTAGTTGAAACATGTAAAGACTGTAAAGTCAATGAGAATGGAAACGAGCCCAAACAATCAGGAACACCAACGTTTACCCCAGATCTGTTGGTAAATGACCAAAACAAACACAATACGACTGAAATTACACTGTAATTACACTTAGCATCAACACTAGCATAACACATCAATCAAAAACAGCCACATTTACCTTGGATTTGTTTATACATTAATAAAAAAAAATACACAGTAGGACTGAAAGGACACTTTAATTAGGCCTGGCGTAACAAAACAATCGAGAGCACCAATGTTTTTACCTCAGATCTGTGGGTAAATTACTGAAAAATGATCAAATCCGACTAAATTACACTGTAATTACATCATATTTGTCCATCATCACTAGCATAACAAAACAATCGAGAGCACCAACATTCACCGCAGATTTTTTTGGGTAACTGTCGAATCATTTTTCGACTAAAATTAGACGTTAATTAGACCTTTAATGGATCACCACGGTCACTTCAGCACGGTCTTCTATATTGAGAATCGTTATCGCGTCACATCTTTAAATATTCTCGTAACAGGAGCACAAAAAGGCAAAAACATTCTAGATACTCAGATAAAATCACCCGAAATCCTGCTTTCTGATCACCAGAATATCGACTGATTGAGTGTCATAACGCAAGAGAACATCTCCAGGAGTTGAGACGTGATATTCATATGGCGATCCCCTAACAGTGGAAAGAGCTTGTAAAACAAACAACGTGTGTAAGTGAACGCTCACCGTTTTGGAGTCGAGCTCGTGTCGGGTTTGAGCCAGAACTTTATCCACACCGGCCTGGTCGGCAAACGTGACGAACCCGAAGCCCCTGCGGAGAGAAATAAAAGGAGTGAGAAAGAAGTGAAAGGAAGAGTGAAAACATTTTGAGGAGTTTTATTTCTTTTCCACAAATGCAGCATTGATGCCTCACCTGGAGCGCTTCGTAACCGGATCTCGCATCACCATGCTCTCCTTCACCTCACCGAATTTGCAGAAATAATCCTTCAGACCCTCTGCGTGAACAACGAAAACAGAATAAATATCGTTCATATTTCGCCCGTTCGTGTTCGTACGGTTTACTTTATATTCAGTCCACTTCTACATCCGTCCGGTTCGGCTGTTCCAGCGAGAGTACGATGTTTGGTTTTGTTGCACTGTTCCATGGGCTGGAGAAATGGGTTTATTATATTATACATCATCATTTCGAAAATGATTCAAGACCGTTATTATTATTATTATGATTATTATTATTATTATGATTATTATTATTAGTAATAGTAGTAGTTGTAGCTTCTTGTACAACAAAATTGTAAATTAACTTGTTACTGAAAATAACAGATAAACAATAACAAACTTTAAAAAAAAAACACAAGACCTGTGTATAAACAATGTGAAATATCTTGAATCCTGAATTAATTATTTGTAATAATAAAATAACACATTTTACAGTCGAGGACGTGACTGTTGTGTGTTTGAGTAATAGTAGTAAACGTGGTAAAAACGAGGCGCTGTACACAAAGTCTCCACAGAAACTTTACATTTATGCTACATCTAATATATATATATATGTGTGTGTGTGTGTGTGTGTGTGTGTGTGTGTGTGTGTGTGTATTATATATAGCTAATAAACCCAGCTGAATGTTAGCCTTACACAACTGAAGATGTAAAACTCATTTTATTCCAGTAAAAAAGTTCATGATGTCAGAATCTGTGACATCAAATAAATCACCACGTGACTTTAATCACTATCTAATTATCTACTCATCAAAAACATCCTGGAGGAAGTGTGTATCTCCCAAATAAATCTCCCCCCCACACACACACTCACTCACACACACACACACACACACTCACTCACACACACACACACACACAACACACACACACACACACACACCCCAACACACACACACACACACACACACACACACACACACACACACAGGAGTTCAAATGACAGGAAGGATTTAGTGCTTTTCACTTCAACAAAGAGCTAAACGCGATTGTGTGGCGCACACAGCATCACAGCCCTCAGGTTATGGACACACACACACACACACACACACACACACACACACACACACACACACACACTCTCTCTCACACACACACACACACACACACACAGATTTTCAATAAATTGTAACTTTGTAGACAAACTTGATTTTGAACTCCTTTAACACTCGCGCGCGCGCGCACCACACACACACACACACAGATCTTTCAGTAAATTGTAACTTTGTAGAAAAACTTGATTTTGAACTCCTGTAACACACACACACACACACACTGATGATCTTACTTTTATTATTTATTTATTTATTTATTTATTTATTATCTTGTAAAAAAAAAAAAATTCCTTTCCAAAAGCGCACGCGCGTCTAATCGCGCTCTGGTCCAATCATTAATCAGCTTTATTGACCTTGATAGTTTGAGAGAAATAAAGTTTTCTTGTCTCTCACCTTGAGTAGTCTGCCAGCTCAGACCTCCGATGAACATTTTGCTGTCGAAACACACACACACACACACACACACACACACACACACACACACACACACACACACACACACACACACACAGGATCAACAAGTGCACTTTTCAATGAAATTGCCTATTTGCACGGCATGTGATTAAGTTTGTTTTTGCATTGCAGCCGAGTGTGTGTGTGTGTGTGTGTGTGGGACTCGGTCCCTCGCTCCCTCGGCGCAGGGAGCAGCCGGATTGAGACACAGCCCCTGAGAGGTGAGCTGCTGCACGTTTCTGCTCCTTTGTTTGTGTTCATTCTTCATCACCTCTCTCCGGGACCGAGCTCCGAGTTCAACCGGGAATGAAGGGAGAATAAAAAGGTCGGTACCAGGGGTCGTGCGGGGAATCCGAGCCGCTCTGAGTGCCGTCCGAGTCCATCGCGTGCGTCCGGTCCGAGCCGAGAGACTGATAGAGAGATACAGAGAGAGAGGGAGAGGGAGAGAGGGAGAGAGAGAGAGAGAGAGAGAGAGAGGAAAGAGAGGGGACTGGCATGGAGGGAGAATCACACTAGAGAGCAGAGCAGGAGCGCGCACACACACACACACACACACACACGATAGGGGCGGGGCATAGCACGGGAACGCGCGATCATACCACGCCCCCATCCTCATCCACATCCACCTCCTCCTCGCGCACCGGTGAGGGCGCGGAACAGCGCGCGACGCGCTTCAGTGACCCCGAGGGGGTCGGACAGGAGAAGTTTGGGGAGGGGGGGAGTTGGGGGTTAACGGGGCGGGGTTACAGTACAGACATATGGCACGCGGAGGCACAAGCGGCTTGAGTTTGGATTTAAATACAGATTTAACATCTGTAGTCTGCATCTCCATCTTCATCATCTCCATTTTAATCATCTCCCTCTCCATCTTAATCATCTCCATTTTAATCATCATCTCCATCTCCATCTTAATCATCTCCATCTCCATTTTAATAATCTCCATTTTAATCATCTCCATCTCCATCTTAATCATCTCCATCTTAATCATCATCTCCATCTCCATCTTAATCATCTCCATCTTCATCTTCATCTCCATTTTAATCATCTCCATCTCCATCTTAATCATCTCCATTTTAATCATCTCCATCTCCATTTTAATCATCTCCATTTTAATCATCTCCATCTCCATCTTAATAATCTCCATTTTAATCATCTCCATCTCCATTTTAATCATCTCCATCTTAATCATCATCTCCATCTCCATCTTAATCATCTCCATCTTCATTCTCTCCATTTTAATCATCTCCATCTCCATCTTAATAATCTCCATTTTAATCATCTCCATCTCCATTTTAATCATCTCCATCTTAATCATCATCTCCATCTCCATCTTAATCATCTCCATCTTCATCTTCATCTCCATTTTAATCATCTCCATATTCATCATCATCTCCAATTTTAATCATCATCTCCATCATAATCATCATCTCCATTATAATCATCATCTCCATCTCCATCTTCATCTCCATCTTCATCATCATCTTCATCATCATTATTATTATTATTATTATTAGTTTTGTACTGTAGTTAGTAGTAGCAGAATACTTGCTGACAGTTAATAATATTATTGATTTATATAAATATAAATATTATTATTTCACGTTAATCTGCGTTCATTAGCTTTATATCGTTATGTTTATTTGAAATAATATCATTCAGTGTGTTTATCTGCACACATGATCATCTCAGAATAATATTACTTTCTTTATTGTTGTTGTTAGTAAAGGTAGAATGCATGTCGACAATCTATAAAAATATCCCAATATTTTCAACAACTTAAACACAGAATACGGCAGAAAGTATGTGCCCCCCTGACCAACATTCTTGTTGTTGAATGTCTCGTTCCAGATTTATTCCCCCTGTGTTTGGTGTTATAATGCAGCTCGGCTCTTCTGGGAAGGCTTTCCACTGGATTTTGGGGCGTGGCTGTGGGGATTTTTGGGCGTGGCTGTGGGGATTTTTTGGGGGGCGTGGCTGTTGGGATTTTGGGGCGTGGTTGTGGGGATTTTAGGGCGTGGTTGTGGGGATTTTGGGGCGTGGCTGTGGGGATTAGTGTTCATTCAGCTACAGAAGTGTTAGTGAGGTTGAGGTCAGGCGCTGATGTTGATGTAAGGAGACTCCAGTTCCAGTTCATCCCAAAGGTGATGAGTCAGTGGGGTCGAGGTCAGGGCTCTGTGCAGGACACTCGAGTTCCTCTACCTTCTTCCAACCTTCACACACCACGTCTTCATGGAGCTCGCTTTGTGCACAGGAAATCTTGTGAAGGTCAGGTGTCCACAAACTGTGGGACATGTAGTAATATATGTAGTATATGTTCATTATATATTTAGTATTGTTCTATTAATAAGAAGGACTGACACTGCAGTGATGTGGACTGCTCACCACACGATCACACCACATCACACCACAAAAGTAAGTACACCCCTCACATCTGTGTAAATATTTGATATATTTTCATGTGACAACACTGAAGAAATGACACTTTGCTACAATGTAAAGTAGTGAGTGTACAGCTTGTGTAACAGTGTCCATGTGCTGTCCCTCAAAATAACTCAACACACAGACATTAATGTCTAAACCGCTGGCAACAAAAGTGAGTACACCCCTAAGTGAAAATGTCCACATTGGGCTCAAAGTGTCAATATTTTGTGTGGGGACCATTATTTTCCAGCACTGCCTTAACCCTCTTGGGTGTGGAGTTCACCAGAGCTTCTCAGGTGTATTTATATAGTGCTTTTAACAGTGGGTATTGTCTCAAAGCAGCTTTACAGAAATTCAGATGTGGATTTAGATTAGATCCTGACCAATCCAGAGGCGACGGTGGCAAAGAAAAAAATCCCATTTGCGTTTGAAATGCCAAATCGTTTCTTCCAGGAGCGATATAATCGTGTTCACGTTTTTTGTCCTCGTTGTCCGTTTTCTCTCCCGGCCTGGCGTTAGCTGTTTTTAATCGCTGTGTTTGTGAGAAGAGCTCACACTACAGGATTCATCGGCGAGAAAATCCAACATGCTTGAAAATATCCGAGCACTCAGCACACGGACTGAGAGAAATCACATCTCTGAACCGTTCACGCTAACCGAGCGGTCGCCACGGGAACACATAGCGAGGAGTCACCGGGCACCAAACTTAGCTGGTGACTGTAGGACGGTGTAGCGAGAACTCGGCTCTGAAGCTATTTCTCCTCCTCAACGAGCTTCATCGGAACCTTGGCGTCACCCTGGCGTACGACCACACTCGAGAACCGTCAGGAGAACGAGTGTGTGAAAGTGTGTGTGCTCCGTGGCCTGTGTTGATGTGGAGACTCATGCAGGGTGTGTTCCTGCTTCCCGGTGTTAAATCCGGGATCAGCTCCGGATCCAGGATGGACCGGGATAGAGTTCTCACCGAAGATGAAGGAATAAACGCGAGTAGAACCGCGGACAGGACGTGACGTTCGGCTCGTTTCCATGACGCGATCTCAACTTAGACTCCGTGAACAAGTGAACCAAACACAGCCTCGGGGTTCTAGCGAGTTCTGCTGCGTTCTCAGACCTTCTTCCTTCTCATGAGACTTTTTCCATGCGCTTAAATCCCACGCTGCATTAACTCCTTTAAGAAATCTCTCTCATGACCCGCTCTTCAGAGGCGGCTATGATACGTACGCCTCACGTAAGGGAGGAAACCCACGAGCTGTGACGTTACACTTCAGTTATACGCTTCATTTAACAGTAACGACAATAAAAAATATTTATCCGTTTAGAGTTACATTTAATGTTTGTGAAAGAAGTTAGTTCTTGTTCTCGCTTACATTACAGCAGCTATAAACACCATCCCTCTCTCTATTCCCTCTATTCCCTCTCTCTCTCTATTCCCTCTCTCTCTCTATTCCCTCTCTCTCTATTCTCTCTCTCTATTCCCTCTCTCTCTATTCCCTCTCTTTATCCCCTCTCTCTATTCTCTCTCTCTCTAATCCCTCTCTCTATTCCCTCTGTATTCTCTCTCTCTATTCTCTCTCTCTATTCCCTCTCTCTCTCTATTCCCTCTCTCTATTCCCTCTCTCTCTCTATTCCCTCTCTCTCTCTATTCTCTCTCTCTCTTCCCTCTCTCTCTCTATTCTCTCTCTCTCTATTCCCTCTCTCTATTCCCTCTCTCTCTCTATTCTCTCTCTCTCTATTCCCTCTCTCTATTCCCCTCTCTCTCTATTCTCTCTCTCTCTCTATTCCCTCTCTCTATTCCCTCTATTCCTCTCTCTCTCTATTCCCTCTTTCTATTCCCTCTCTTGCTATTCTCTCTCTCTCTATTCCTCTCTCTCTATTCCTCTCTATTCTCTCTCTCTCTTCTCTCTCTCTCTTCCCTCTCTCTATTCCCTCTCTCTCTCTATTCTCTCTCTCTCTAATCCCTCTCTCTATTCCCTCTCTATTCTCTCTCTATTCTCTCTCTCTAATCCCTCTCTCTATTCCCTCTCTATTCTCTCTCTCTTTCTCTCTCTCTATTCCCTCTCTCTATTCCCTCTCTATTCTCTCTCTTATTCTCTCTCTCTCTAATCCCTCTCTCTATTCCCTCTCTATTCTCTCTCTCTATTCTCTCTATTCCCTCTCTCTCTCTATTCCCTCTCTCTCTCTATTCTCTCTCTCTATTCCCTCTCTCTCTATTCTCTCTCTCTCTAATCTCTCTCTCTATTCTCTCTTCTCTCTCTC
>CM022780.1:977731-995231 GCA_012411365.1 Ameiurus melas
GGTCACGTTTCCCCCCTTATTGTTTAACCGTTAAACGGAAGATGTGCACCACGTGACCCGGCTGTTTTTCCAGCGCGCGGGGGGCTCTGAGAGAGAGAGACAGAGAGAGAGTTAGTTTGCGTTGGTTGATCACGTGACTTGGTTTGAGTTCTATGGACTCTCTGAATCAGAGAAAAATATATCCATCCATCTTCTACCGCTTACTCCACCTTCAGGGCCGCGGGGAACCTGGAGTCTATCCCAGGGAGCATGGGGCACAAGGCGGGGTTACACCCTGGACAGGGTTCCAGTCCATCGCAGGACACACTCACATACACATTGAGAAATATTTACGTATCATTTTTTAATATATTTGCCTCGCACCTCCATGGTTGGGGGTTCGATTCCTGCGTGCATTTGAGGGTTTCCTCCCCGGGAACCACTGGTGTGTATCCTCCACCTGGATGATGTGACGTAGCCATAGCGCTCCAGAACTCCCACCACACACCACAGAGAGATGAAGCTAGGTCAGACAGGGGGATTATAGCAGGGTTATACCCCTACTCTTTATCATAAGGACCACAGAGAGTCAGGACCTCAGTTTAACGTCTCATCCGAGAGGCGTTGCTCTTCCTACATTATAGTGTCCCCATCACTATAGTGGGGCAGTGGGAACTACTGACCACAGGGTGAGCGCCCCCTGCTGACCTCACTAACACCACTTACAGCAGCAACCTTAGTTTTCCATAGGAGGTCTCCCATCCAGGAACTGGCCAGTCTCATCCCTGCTCATCTTCAGTGTGAGACCAGGCGAGAATGTGCAGGGTGACGCGGCATTCCCAAATGATCCGTTTTCTGTATGTGCGTGCGTGTTTGTGCGCGTGCGTTTGTGCGTGTGTTTAATTGCCATCCCGTCCAGAGTGTCCCCTGCCTCGTACCCTGATTTCCCCAGGACAGGCTCCAGGCTCCCCGAGACCGTGTGCAGGATAAGCGCTACAGAACCCGGATCAGTAATTATTATTATTTTTACAATAAGATGTAAACTCTTAGTATAAGTATAAATAAATAATAAATAAACAAAGCAATGAAAAATAAAATAAATAAACACAACAAAGTCTTCGAGATCTTGTATTTATGTATGTATGAGTAAACAACAACAACAACAATAATAACAATGAGTACTTAAGTTGAATTTTTATACAGTTTTATAGGGACAAAGTGATGTTTTTATACAGTGTGTTATTTGCAATAATTAATATATATATATATATAAACAAACTAAACCATAACATATTTCCCTTTGCACGTTTGTTGTCTCTATTTCACAGAATCTTTATGTATTTATTTATTTCATGGAATCTGTTCTACATTTTGCCTTTTTGTTAATAAATAAATAAATAAATAAATAAATAAACCTAGCACGTTTTACTACATTATCAGCGTCAGGTTTTATGTATTTATGTAATTCTTTTAATGTATATATTTGGTTGATTTCTGTATATCGCTGTGTTCGTCTGTATTTGTCGGGTTGTTTATATCGTTTACAGTTTTCTAGAAGTATAAGAACATCCTCGTTCTCTCGCTCTTTTTTTTTTTAAACTTTATTTATTATTTTTATTTCATAAAAAAAAAATATTCCCAACAAAGCCCCAGAGAAGAAACACCGACAGGTTTCACCCAGCAGGTGGCGGAAAAGTTGAGTTTCAACTCCTCTCGAAGGCCGAATCCTGAACGCGTGTGTGTGGGATAATCTAGGGCACTAGGTAGGGTGTGCACGCGGCACTTCCGCGCCCTACGTAGTGCGCTCGATGAGGAAGTCAGGCTGTGTTCTGGATTCGGCCGGCCGGCCGGACCGGAAGCTGAGCGGTTACCCGGGATAGCACTTCCGCTGCTAGGATTTGGATGGCAGTTTTTGCGGTAAGGGCAGCGCAGTGACATGCTGGACCAGACCCGGGCCACGGTGTAAGATGGCGGCGCCGTGGACGAACGATAAAGAGGAGGAGTTCGTGGCCATGATGGAGGGAAAGCCGGAGTTATTCGACAACACGGAGATGAATTTCACCAACAGGACGGCGAAGATGAACGCCTGGCAGGAGCTGGCCAAACACTTCCAGATCAGCGGTGAACATCTCCCTGCGCTTTATTCACACCCCTCTTTATTAACATGGCGGAGTGACAAAATGGCCGAGTGACGTCACGGTCTGATCTCAGTATCGCGATACCGATACCGATCACGTGTTGCTGCTTTAGCACTTCAGCTGCGTTTCATTCGGTCGCTGTAACTTTTCTTTGTAGACTTTGCAGAAACACAGTCCTTCCCACCAAATCTAGAAGCTCACCGGCTACTTTATTACGAACACACCTGTACATTCCTGCAGTTTCCCAGTCAGCCAATCAGGTGGAAGCAGCGCGACACCTACGGCTCAAGAGCTTTAGATCAGATCGACATCAAACATCTGATTGAAGGATATAGGGTCATCTCTAACGTGGGTCGTTTTAACCGTAGCACGGTGGATGTTGGGAGTATTTCAGAAGCTGAAACTGATCTCACACACACACGAGCAGTGGCCACCAAACCTGTTCCTTGAGATCTTCCTTCCTGAAGACTGACCATCTAACGGTTAGAAGGAAGCCGTACTTCGGGTGTGTTCGAGTGTGTTTGGAGAGGAAACCTGCAGGATGGTCGATCTCAAGGAAGAAGCCTGGTGACCACGGGGGTGGAGTCGATGCAGAACGGTGCAACGGGCAAAAAAACATCCTGTGAGCGGAGGGTCTGAGATCAGAGGAGAATGAGCAGACCGGTCTGAGCTGAACGGACGCGTGTACTAACTCTCATGATCACTCGCTACAGCCGCGGTGAGCAGAAACGCAGCTGAAGACCGGAAACAGACCAGGTGGTTGTTTTTCTTTCCTTTTCTTCTGATCTTCAAATGTCCCGTTTGGTTGCGTCTGTGCGCACGATCGCCTCAGACTCCAGATGTGGGCTTCTTCTGACGTGGGCTTCTTCTTGTGAAGCTCATCCACCTCAAGGTTTGACGTTACGTGTGTTCCGAGATGCTTTTCTTCTCACCACGGTTGTAAAGAGTGATCATAGACTTCCCATGAGCTCGGACCAGTCTGCTCATTCCGTCCACGCCGTTCCCGCCCACGGATCTCAGGATGTTTTTGTTTCTCGCACGCGTTCTGCGTGAACTAGAACCTCTCTACATGTGACTTACTGTAAAAAGGTCTTATTTGTCACGTCGCCCAGCCCTGCTGTCGTATAAACGCCACGGTCACATCTTCATTAACTCTATAATTTCAGACACGTCAGTAAAAAAAAAAAAAAAAATAGAATTGATTTATTTGTGTGTGTGTGTGTGTGTGTGTGTGTGTGCTTTTTCTCCCCAGAGAAGGAGCTGCATAAGAAATGGGACTCTCTCAGGACTCAGTACAGCAGATACACCAAGATGATGTACTGCTCAGATGGACGCTTCTTCACCCCGAGACAGCAGTGGATCATGCAGCGCCTCAAATTCCTCGATCCTCACATCAAGCGCAGGAGCAACTACTGCACCGACCTCGACTACGAGGTGACGATACGACAAAAACTATCACGGCGCCATACTTTAAGACGTCTTACACGAAGTGTATCACGGTAAAGAATTACGCAGAGGCCGTGCCACTACAGGTTTTATATATTTATATATATTTAGAGAGAGAGAGATGTATAAAAATGGGAGCATTTCACAAAAAAGGAGGGAAAATGAAACAATTGTTAGAAAAATAGTTACCAGAGCACCGCCACCTGATGATGACCCTACAATAACTATAATTTATCGTGACACTACATGATCGTACTGTATAAATACAGTATTTAGTGTATTTGTAACTGACGTTACAAAACAGTGTCATGTTATTAGAAAATAAGCCCCCAAATAAAGAATCTGGGCCAATCGCTGACGCGTTTCACAAGCTCCTCCCACAAAAAACCCAAATCTAGAGCAAGAAAATCGAGCCAATCGCTGACGAGTTCCACAAGCCATTCCCACAAAGGTACGACTCAAAAGGCAGGAAATTACATCCACTATTTTGTGTAACGCTTGTCTGTGATTGGGCTCCTCCCACAATTGTATGACTCCGGAGCCGGAAGTAAAATCTGACCAATCAGCGACGAGTTCTGAAGCTCCTCCCGCTAAAGTGGCAACTTGAAAGCAGGTATCGTATGAATCGGAGACGTTGAAACGTCCAAAGCAGGAAGTACAATCGGACCAATCAGTTGCACTGTTTTCCACAAGCTCCTCCCACAAATCTGTAACAGGAAGTAAAGCACACCTGTCGTTTCTGATGGAGCTGCTTTGTTATGATCGACACACGCTGTTAATGAATTCAGTAGTTTTTGTGTGTGTGTTGCCCAGGTGACGGTGGTTGAGAACGGCTGTGAGGATTCGAGCCCCGCCCAGGTGGACGTGGAGATTGAGGCGGACAGCGTGAACAAGCTGGAGATGAACCTGGACCCCTCCAAACTCTCCAAGCAGCTCTCTAAACGGGCGTTCCAGAACGACGACTCGGACTCGGTGCGTTCCCTCGGAGCCAAGAAACTCTGCTCGGACAAACCGAGCCCGCAGATGTTCCCCAAAAGCGCCTCCAAGCGACAATGCGGCGAGGAAGACGAGGACGAAGAGTCGGATACGGCTAGTCTCAGGAGGATCGTGTGCAGCACCATGGAGGAGAAGGACGAGCGCTGGGACGGTTTCTCCGGCTACGTCACCTCCTGTCTCCAGAGCCTGGACTCGTCCCAGAGCCGCATGAGGGCGCAGGACGACGTGTGCGCTGTGCTGCAGAGACACATGGAGCGAGACGGCGAGGACGACGGCGAGGACGACGGGACGGGGGACAGGAGCGAGACGTGCAGGAGAACCTGCTCCACCTGCTGCGGGTCCGGGAGGAACACGAGCGGGGGTGGCGCCGTCAAGCTGGCCACACCCCCCACGGACGATCAGGACGACCTCGAGCCCTTCCTCAAGTCCATGTCCATCATCATGAAGAGGTTACCCGAGGGCGAGAGGTCAGAGGTCAAGTTTAGGATCCATGAGCTGGTGCACAAAGCTCAGATGAAACATCTAAACGAACAGAGGAGCAAAGAGAAGAACGCGCAGAACCCGTCTGCTCTATGAGCTGCGTTTTACTCTCGCACACCACACTGGCACTTTTGTACAGAGCTTTATAACTTTTTTTTTTATTAAGGTATAAATATATACGTACACGTCTGCGAGGAGTGAATTAGGAAGCTCGTCTCTTCAGAGTGTATTCTGCTGGAAGAATTAAAACGCTGGAGGTGTTCTAAAAATAAAAACTGTTTCTATTTTTTATACTAAAGCGTTAAAACCACTATCACCATCAACAGGCTCAGGGCTGCCAGATTCACCAGGATCCCTCACAGTTGGAAGTGTTGAATCTGCGACGCGTCAAACGTCACAGTGCTGCGTCCGAAATTGAATCGTTGAGATCACATTTATTCAGTCGGTTTTTGATTTTATTTTATTTTTTACATTTTATTGTTTTAAATGAGCAGAAAACATACTTTGTTCTTTCACACTGTGCATCATGAGCGTGTGTCACATGTTACATTTTTATTTAACTCTTAATATAAACACAATTAAACGTCCATGAATCAATTACTCTGATGATTGATTGGTGATTTCATTGATTGAACATTTCATTTTTATTCATTTATTAATATCAGACAGAAAGACAATAAACATATGATTGGGAAGTGTGGAGATTGATCTCTCTCTCTCTCTCTCTCTCTCTGTCTCTCTCTCCCAAATATTACAGCTCATTTTTAATGAGTTAGTTAATGAACCTCAATTAAAGGGTTAAATCTGATTACGTTAATGTATAATTATACTGTTGGCCACTAGATGGCGCTCCAGTACTATATACTTTTTATGAGTCTTATAAACCCTGCGGTTATTCTCCCTCTCTCCCCCTCTCTCTGTCTCTCTCTCTCTTTCTCCCTCCCTCCCTCTCTCTCTCTCTCTCTCTCTCTCTCCTCTCTCTCTCCCCCTCTCCCTCTCTCTCTCTTCCTCTCTCTCTGACTTGTCTTGCTTATTAACGCTTGAGTTTTATGTCCACACAGTACACTGACTTTTATGAACATTTATTCACTATCAATGAGAATTCCGACTCTGTTCAGCGAGTCAGATCATTTGACTCGGCTCGCCAATAAGAGTCGACTCATTTAATCTCCAATTCGACTCATTGGCATTTTTTTTCTCCTCATCTGACACAAAAGTGGATGTTTGTTGTTTCCTTAACCATGCCTGATATTGTTTAATGAAAAAACACAAAACACTCACTTTGTATTGAACTTTGTAAAATAGATTTAAATCATATTTAGTCTAAATTACCAAGAGACTCAGAGTGTGCATTTGTATTATGACCTGTTTTCAAAAGCACGTCTCGTGATTCAGTGATTCAAAATGATTCAGTACCTCAGGTGGTGAAAAATGGTTTCTGTGGAAACATTAAAGCACTAATTGAAAATAAATGAATGAATTAATGAGTAAAAAAACCAACAACATTCGACTCCGAGAGTTCACTTCAAAGAGCCAAATCAAAGAGTCGACTCATTCACAAATGACTCATCACCAGTTATAAGTTTAGACCAGGTGCCAAATATTATTAATACTCCCCTCCCTGTCATACATTTTAGACTCCTGAGACAAAATCTGTTCCGTAAAGATAAAAAAAAAAGTGCATTGTGTGTCGTTCTCGGTAAACAATCCCATCATTCTGGGACAAGTGTGAACAGGGAAGTGTGAAGACAGGTTCAGCAAGTCCCCTGATGTGAAACTGGAATATCAGCACATGTCCAGTCAGATACAGCTCGGGATTGAGTGTAACACTCTGGTTATTATAAAAACAAGTAGCGTTTATTATATTATCAGAATAAATAAGAAGCAATATACAATACGTACTGTAAATCATTCAGTGTGTGTGTGTGTGTGTGTGTGTAGTGAGAGGGCGGAGTCTGGAGTGTCCTCCATGAGTCAGTGGGAGAGTGTAGAGAGTTTAGTGTTGCTGTGTCCGTGTAGATGTTTGGCTGAAACAAAGCTCTGGTTTGCTTTAAAAACAGAGAAAAGGTTTGTAAGTGTCCATGTCCAGTCGAAATAAAGCGTGTCCAAGTTTGTCTGAAGTGCGATCGATGTGCTTCAGTTGATTTATATTTCCTCTTAGTACCTTATTTGAAAGACGGAAAATCAGAGACTGATCACAAAACTCCTCTTTTATTTATACTGAATAATATTTTGCTTGATCTGGAGTTTCCACAGAAGCTTCTGCACCGTTTACACAAATGGGAAACGTCCCTCGACCCTCCACTGCCGCTGATTGGCTGTTATATCTTGTGACGCAATAATCACAGCACTTGCCTGTAGTGCAGTGAGATTTTATTTAGCTAATAAAACAATGTAAAAACGTTTACCCTTCAATTACACTTACGGTGTAGTGCCAATAGAGGGCGCCACATGTTAGGTTCGTTATATTTAGACCAAGTCCACGTTGCAGTCTTCCCATTAACGTGCACGAGACAGGAACTGAGCTAGGAAGGGATTCAACCTTGGCACATAGCGGAAGTGACTTTGATAGAATTTCTGACTGACTCGCAGCTCCTTTGCTAAGGTGAAGTGCTAATTAGCTAGCGTACTAACGCTAGCTAGCGGAAAAAGGTTGACTAATATCCACGAGGGACACAGTTATTTGAACGATACAGATTTGAAACATTTAAACCGGACACTGTTTACGCCTTGTCTGCTATTCTGAACCTGCATCAGGGATGTAGCGATGCATTCTGGGAAAGTTTGTGAAGTGTGCACTTTATCTAGCAAAGGGTTCTTTGGTTGGTCTGTCTGAGGGGAACGTGCTAAATATAACTCTACAAACAATGGTTTCCAATTCAAGGAGGGTTCTTTAGCTAAGACTATAAACTAGAACCATCTGAAGAACCCTTGAGGAACCCTTTCATTCAGCCCTTAAGATCTGATTGGACCAGGACACTGCTTCATATCTCAGTGGCCACCATTCCATCGTAGCTCACGTCTGTCTTTCGGATACCTGTGTCCTCCTGCGTCGTGTCCCTGTCCTTTTCTGTCCTTTTATCCACTTTGGCGTTTCGTTCCTTCAGTTTTTTCTCCAGCTCCTGGTTCTTTCTGTGCATCTGCAGGTAGTTAAACTGCAGCTGCTTCTGGTAGCGTATCACTTTGTCCTTCTCTTTGTTCCACATCTGCTTCTCGAGATGAAAGCTGCTCAGGACCTTTTCTTTCTTCTGTTTCTCGTCCTCCAGCTGCTCGCGCAGTCTTTCCACCTCCTTCTGAAGGACATCGACTTGTCCTGAAGTTTCCTGTTCGGCCATCTTGGTTTGGCAGATCTGCAGTAGATGTTGTTGCTCCTGCAGCTTGACCTTCAGGCTCAGGAGCTCTAAATGTTCCTCTTTGGCCTCCAGGAGGTCTTCTTTCAGCGTTCTGATGTCCGTCTCCAGATTTCCTGCTTTCTCTCGGAGCAGCTCGGCCTCGTTCTTCTTCCTCTGCAGCTCGTTCTCACAGACCTTCAGGAAATCGAACACACGTCAGCTGAAACGAGGCTGCATGTCCTTAGTTTAGTTTTAAAATGCCCAATAGTGTTCATAGAGAAGTTAAAGAGATGGAAAATAATAATAATATTCTTATTTGACTGAAATAGCACCTAGTGGACAAAACTACTTCAAGAGCATAGTTAGCTAAAGCTAGTCAGTGTTTTTCTTGCAAACATAATTTATCTGGCTGCTTTTAGCTTTCTTGCTGAAGAAAACAAGGGATCATATTAAAAAAAAACACACAAACAGATACTAAGACAGGAAGCTATGGCCAAATAAGGAATATGGGAAACGATAAGGGTCAGACTGTATGGAAATGGATAGAGGTCAGAACCAGAGTAGAGTTGATCATTTGATTGCATCACTACAGGAGTGTTAAACATTGTGTAAAACACACACCTCCATCTCAGTGCTCCGTAAACGCAGTGTCTCCTCACACTCTCTGTGTTTCTCCTCCAGCTCCTCCATTTTACTCCTGGTTTCTCTCAGTGTGGCTCTCAGAGAGACGATCTCACTCAGCTTATTGTTCACGTCAGCCTGTGAGTCCTTCAGCTGCTGCTTCAACAGAGAGATCTCGCCCACTTTCTGACAGACCTACACAGGAACGGACGCACGCAAAATTCTTAATTACAGTCCATGGTGATATTTGGAAACAACATGGCCACCATATTGGTCCTATTGTGGCGGAGCTTCATTTAGTCAAACAGCCTTAACTGATGATTGGTTTGAATTATTCATGTGAAACTTGAATGCCATGCTCGAGAGAAGAATCTGAGGACATGTGATAAAGTTGGGGGTGTGGCCATCCATAAGGCACAAAATAACAATTGAAAATATTTTTTCAGGAACCGTTGGTCCGATCTGTAAGTTCTAATGATTAATTAATTATTTGAAAAACATGGCAGCCACTGTCCAATTAGCATTCGTCAGGGTTAGCATTGAGTTAGCATCATGGAACATGAAGTATGTTCACTGGTGTTTCTTACTGGCCACTGGACGTGCTATTGTGAAGGGTGCTTGGACCCCGCAGATCACTGATTGCAATTATTATTATTATTATTATGACTCTATACCTCCCACTGTGTCTCCTCCAGCGTGGGTGTTAACGGAATGTGTTGGTGTTTGTAGATGAGCTGACTCTCGGCTGCATCTCTGTCCCTGATCAGCAGATCCACTTCCTCCTGGAGCCGATCTTTATCCTGCTGGAGCTGAAGAACCTGCAGCTGGAGGAGCTGCTGAGCTCTCAAAACATGCTGGGATACCTGCAGAAGAACATAGTTCCAGACTGGTTAGGAGTCCTCTGAGAAGTGCTTATGACTCTTTGAAGTGGCGTGAATGTCTAAAAATGGGGGTGGGGTTTGGGGAGTGGGGCTAAACATTACAAACTATTTCTTTACATCCTTCATTTCAGAATGGACCTTTGATTTTACGCGCTCATGTTTAACAAGCTGACGATTCTCCACAAGGGGGAGCTCCTGATACTCATCCAGCACTTCATCAATTCGTCATTGAGTTCCTGCCGTTGGGACAGTTTTTAATTTGGGAAGATGCTAAAGCTGCTCAAATGTTGCTTAATTATTAAAAATTGGCAGCATTAGGGAGTAACTAGCTACTAGAGTAACTAACTAGTTACTAGCTTAGCTATGTTTTTAGTAGTATTACTGTAGCTGAGCTATCCATCCATCCACGTTCACAGTAATGTAGCTTTTCCAGTGTAGTACAACAAAACTAGCTAGCTCGCTAGTTCCACAAACAAACTGAACCAAGAGTAGTGTTGGGTTTTTGATGATTGTTGTTTTACAGTTATGTTAACTGCTTTTTTTTTTTTGACTGAGGATGGTTTACAAATGACAAATCCTGCTGAAAAAAGCAAGAGGAGCCCTCATAATATTTGTGATGGTTTTAATGGTTATAATGGGAATTGTATTGGTTTAACTGTAGGGGGTCTCTACTGGTGATTTGTTGCCTTCTATTGGTGGCATGTTTCGTCTAGTGGATACCATTAAGGACCAATAATGGTAATGGTTTTAGTGGTTAGCTGATTTTTTGTAATTGTTCTTGTAGTGGAAACCATTAGAATTTCTGTGATGTTTTCTATTGTTTTGGTTTTTTTTTTCATCTGGGAAGAATTAAATCTGTACAAAGCATGTAAACGAACAATGTTGTGGAAATGTTTTCATGCACTGATTATGTGGACACTGGACACCTAGCGCTTAAGATCCTGAGCTAGCGCATGTCATTTCAAACCCATTTCTTGTAGGCGTGGCCTGACCAGGTTTATTTTTTCTTACGTCAGATATGTGTGGTGAACTGTGAGAGCTGTTTATTGAGTCCATAGACGCGATCTCTGGTCCTCTTGAAAATGATCATGTGGTGCTCGTCAAACCCACATGAGGGAGTATGTGCACCCTGAGTAACGTGATTGGTTCAGCTTGTCACGTTACTTACGGTTTTGAGTTTAAAAGGACTGGAGCTCAGTAATTAGCTCAGAGTGTTGGTAATAAAGGACAAAAACAAGCCCACACAGCAAAATCACCAATTTACACCCTACAGTGTTTATATACGTCCACTGGACTCAAATAAACACTCTGGGTGTTAATTCAACCCTGGGGATTTTACCATGCACAATAATAACGTATGGAATTGCGCAATCGATTCATGATACAATGTGAAAGCAAAAAATCTGCGATTATGTGCCTCGCCTACAAACAAGCTCAGAATCTGTCCTGGGTGTGGACCTGAGTATTCGGGCCAAGTGTGAAGTTACCTCAGGTACAATAATAAATGCTAGCAGCCAAACTGTAAACAGGTAAACACATTGCTATTTACTTTTATAAGGAAAAAACCCCAGGCGGTGAACGTTATCAGCTCTACCTCCGTGTTTGAACAGTATTTAATAGAAACTAAACACAACTAGGAAGTTGAGAAGTGGTGACATAAACATCGTCAGGTTTAGACCCTGACTGAACAATCCAGAGGGAACAGCGGTGAGGCTTGAGAAACTTAGAAAGGAACCAGACGCCAAATCTTCTGTCTGAATGTAAATCGGAATAAAAACTGGAGATCTTTACCTCAGAGCTGTGGAGCTGACTTTCCTCGGACACTTCAGACTCCATGGAAGTTGGAAAATTCCGATCTAAAAAGGGGCTTGTTGTGCGGTCGACATTTTTAGCTGCTGTATCTGTCTTTAAGCTTGCCGGCCCGGGTAGACAGTCACTCAGCACGCTCGTGGATCTCGTGCTGGAGTTTGACGTCCTGCCATCTCCGTTAACTCCACCGGTCCACTTAGTCCTGCTGGTAGCTCCATCGTTGGTCCAGCTGGAGCCGGAAATCCCGGAGTCACACGGAGATCCCGAGCTCATGTCATGTTTCGGTTCCGGTGTCTGGATTTTTGGCCGTTCGACATGGCCGAGGTTAGCTCCCAGAATGGTGCTCAAACTGTTGTGGGTTTCCACCGAAGAGCTGCTGCTCCGGGGGAACTGCGGTATGAAGGAATTTTCTGCACTCTAGTGGGAACAAAGCCCAGAGTAACACTTAGTACAGTTTAGTGTTTTTATAAAAAAATATCTCACACGAGGAATCAATGATTCATATCCACCGACGGAGTAACTCATTCTCGTATTCTGATAATGATCCGATCACAAAAACTATTTGAATATTTATCGCTTGTATTAGCAAGTGAACCAGCTAGCAAGAAAAATTCAAACAGCTGCCCCTCCCCCCAGGAGAACGGTTGTCATACAACGTAGGAAGGAGTCGCGGCTACGAGACGAGAATACAGCACGGGTTTGATGTATAAATGGTTAAACGTTTGAGTTTGGTGTGCAAGACGATGACCGGAATCTAATGGAGAGGAAACGGAGACAGGAAGTGCACGAGGGTGTGGTATAAACATTACTGGAACACGATGGTCGAGATGAAGATTAGATTAGCACATCGTTAAATAAAAGTTGTAAAAAATCGCACACAGGACACCAGAGCTGGAAATAAAGTTTAGGAGGAAAACTATGGCGTCTATGATTTAATTCTGTAAACAGTATTTAATTTAGAAACAGGAAGTCAATGTGTGACTGATTCACACAACATCCAATAGTGTCGGAGATACTGCACGATGTCTGATCGGTAGTTTTTGGTTGGAAAAGGGGACAGTGTGAGGGAAGACGTACACCGACCAACCATGTTTACTGCTAATGAGGTGCTCCTGTAGGTGGGGCATATACATATACGTTGTAGATAGCATTTAACTGGACGAACGCATGACAGGAAGAATCAGCAAAAAACTAACTATAAAACAATTATTCTCCACACGTGTGTAAAGTCTGTAATGGTGTGTGTAAAGTCTGTAATAGTGTGTGTAAAGTCTGTAATAGTGTGTGTAAAGTCTGTAATGGTGTGTGTAAAGTCTGTAATAGTGTGTGTAAAGTCTGTACTGGTGTGTGTAAAGTCTGTAATAGTGTGTGAAGTCTGTAATGGTGTGTGTAAAGTCTGTACTAGTGTGTGTAAAGTCTGTACTGGTGTGTAAAGTTGTATAGTTGTTAAGTTGTACTGGTGTGTGTAAAGTCTGTACTAGTGTTTAAAGTTTGTACTGGTGTGTTAAAGTCTGTAATAGTGTGTTAAAGTTGTACTGTTTGTGTAAAGTTGTAATAGTGTAAGTCTGTAATGGTGTGTGTAAAGTCTGTAATAGTGTGTTAAAGTCTGTACTGGTGTGTTAAAGTCTGTAATAGTTTATTAAAGTTGTAATAGTGTGTGTAAGGTCTGTAATAGTGTGTGTAAAGTTTGTACTGTTTTGTAAAGTCTGTAATAGTTGTAAAGTCTGTACTGGTGTGTGTAAAAGTCTGTACTGGTGTGTGTAAAGTTTGTAATAGTGTTATAAGTTGTACTGGTGTGTGTAAAGTTTGTACTGGTGTGTGTAAAGTCTGTACTGGTGTGTGTAAAGTTTGTACTGGTGTGTGTAAAGTCTGTAATAGTGTGTGTAAAGTCTGTACTGGTGTGTGTAAAGTTTGTACTGGTGTGTGTAAAGTCTGTACTGGTGTGTGTAAAGTTTGTAATAGTGTGTGTAAAGTCTGTACTGGTGTGTGTAAAGTTTGTACTGGTGTGTGTAAAGTCTGTACTGGTGTGTAAAGTATGTACTGGTGTGTGTAAAGTCTGTAATAGTGTGTGTAAAGTCTGTACTGGTGTGTGTAAAGTCTGTAATAGTGTGTGTAAAGTCTGTACTGGTGTGTGTAAAGTTTGTACTGGTGTGTGTAAAGTCTGTAATAGTGTGTGTAAAGTCTGTACTGGTGTGTGTAAAGTTTGTACTGGTGTGTGTAAAGTCTGTAATAGTGTGTAAAGTCTGTACTGGTGTGTGTAAAGTTTGTACTGGTGTGTGTAAAGTCTGTACTGGTGTGTGTAAAGTTTGTACTGGTGTGTGTAAAGTCTGTACTGGTGTGTGTAAAGTTTGTACTGGTGTCTGTGACTCTAAGGCGCAGCTACAGAAAATCTCAGAAATGTACATTGTTAATATTGTAATGTAAACTCACCTGTTCTAATCTTGCGCACACGCTCAGTTCCGTCGGCGTTTTCCTCGAGCCCGCGTCGTCCTGCTTTTCTTCTCCTCTCGCTCTGTGGCTCACTTTGATGTAGAAGAAGTCGTCGCTGTTGCCGGTTCCCGCAGAGCCGAGGCCGAGTTTGGAGTCGTTGTTGTTTTTGGCGTTGTGTTCGTGAGAGAAGCCGTGTTTCAGCAGGCCGCCTCTTTTACTCTGAAATCCTTTTTTCCGCTTGTCATCCGACCCTCTGCAGTTTTTAGCGCCGGGTATTAGACTGCTGACGCTACCCATGATGCCCTGCACACGCGTGCAATACATTGTACATCACAGTCACAGTACAGTCTGAGAGACGCAGAGCGTCTACTTTAAGTGTTTACTTTGACTGTTTATATCGATTCTGTTTTCTACTTATCTAGCTCTAATTTCTTCCTTGAATGTGTGAATGCTAACGCTAACACGAAGGTAACACTGTATGTTTGCAATAATATTCAGATTATATTTGATTTATTCCTCAATTTACACTTTTTTGGTCGCTAGTTCAGTATGCAGGCTAATAAACAAGCTAACCGAGCATGCTAGCTAAGCGTCTTAGCTAATAACTACTTAATAAATAAAGAAATAAATAAAACAGCAGTTAATCATCTGTAGCTATTTGTTTATCTGTCTATCAAGCTGCTATTTTCCCCGCTTTCCTAATTCTCCTAACTTAGCGTGTTAGCTAAGAGATGAAACCCTTACAGCATCTCTATTGAAGCAGCGGGAGTTCACGCGACAGTTGGACAGATTTGATGGATCTGGACACGTTCATGTCCTCTTCAGTTCTGAGGAAAAACCTGAAAAACAAGCGTTAAGAACATTTTAGACGTTTTCGGTGATCAGTGTTGAGCCTCGTCACAAATGATTGACATTTATTTTTTTAGAAATCACTGTTGAAAAAAATGACAGGAAGAAACACGGTTCCTTCGATAATCAACAAAAGGGACCGCGTGACGGTTTCCAGCTCAGTGTCACGACGCTGCTGAAAAACCCCCAAAACAACAGAAACCATCACAGACATTCTAATAGTTTCCACTACGAATACCATTACAATCCATCAGCTAACCATTAAAACCGTTTCCGGTTTTTAATGGCATCCACTAGACATAACATGCCAAAAACAGAAGGCAACAAATCACCAGTACAGACACCATTACACTTTCCATTAAAACCAATACAATTCCCATTATAACCATTAAAACCAGTTTTTTTCTGTAGTTTTTTCCCCCAGCAGGTTCAATTCCTGGAGGTTTTATTTCGTGTGTCGATGGTTTCGCAGGTCTGTGATCCGCGTCTTTCACACCACAGTCGCCAGCGTAAGTATTTTTCTTCAATTCTCTAACATTTTTTACACTTCTTTTTAAACAATCTGATTGGAAGCAGTTGTTAAAGTTCGGTAGTTAAAATGAACAAAAATGTATTTTACTCCATTTACTAAAAAAAACATTTCATTCATCCCTTTATCGTGTTAAGTCATTTTTTAAACATTTATTTAACACAAGTGTAACTTTACTCTTTTTTTATGCAACACAGACATAAATATTGTGATTCTGCAGAAACTTCTTCCAGAATCTATAACACACACTGTATATATATATATATGATCTCTGTCTGTAATTTGACTGCTTGTCCATGTTAATGATTTCCTCCTGTGCAGATGTTCAGCTGAAGGCCTCGGGGTCAGTGTTTACTTTCTGTAACGGCTTTTTTTTGTTCTCCATTAAATACATACAGGAAGTGGTTGGAGCAGGATGACTTTGAGTGTGACAGCGTTAACGACATTTACAGCGTGCTTCCTCATACACACACACACACAGACACACACACACACACACACACACACACACACACACACACACACACACACACATAGACACACACACACACACACACACACACACACACGACACACACAGACACACACACACACAGACACACACACACACACACACACACACACACAGACACACACACACACACACACACACACACACACATACACACACAGACACACACACACACACACACACACACACACACACACACACACACACACACACACACACACACAGACACACACACACACACACACACAGACACACACACACACACACACAGACACACAGACACACACACACACACACACACACACACAGACACACACACACACACACACACACAGACACACACAGACACACACACACACACACACACACACACACACACACACACACACACACACACACACACAGACACACACACACACACACACACACACACACACACACACACACACACACACACACACACAGACACACACACACACACACACACACACACACACACACACACACACACACACACACACACACACACACACACACACACACACACACACACACACACACACACACACAAAACACACACACACACACACACACACACACACAACACACAACACACACACACACACAACACACACACACACACACACACACACACACACACACACACACACACACACACACACACACACACACACACACACACACACACACACACACACACACACACACACACACACACACACACACACACACACACACACACACACACACACACAGACACACACACACACACACACACACACACACACACACACACACACACACACACACACAACACACACACACACACACACACACACACACACACACACACACACACACACACACACACACCATGTAACTTTGTAACTTTTTTACACTTCAAGTCACGCCATCAGCAAACAGGCGGTTGATGTACACCTTTACACACCTGTCTAGCAGAAACGTTTCTAAAACACACGAGTCGTATAAAACTGAAGCGAGTCAGCTCTGAGATTTGGAGCCGTTTGGGAGTCGAATCAGTAAGAATCGACTCTTATTGGTGAACTAAATGATTCGATTCACCTAAAAAGACTTTAAATCTTTGCTCTGTCTTTTTCTGCATGTCAACACACTCTTAAAAATAAAGGTTCTTCAGTGGTTCTTTAGAGAACTGTATAGGGGTCTTGACTCGAGCTGTATGGTTCTTTGGAGATTAAAGAAGTTTCGTTATAGGTTCTTGAGAGCAGTGTGTTGGTTCTTCAAGGTCTCATTCCTTAACAGCTTAAAGTGAGCCCTGCTGTATAAGGTTTTTTATGGGACTGGAAAAGATTCAGTCTTAAAAATAAAGGTTCCATTTAGAACCGAAAAGGTTTTTTCAGCCATAGGAGAACCTTTTAACACTCATGTTCTTTAGAGAACTGTCTATCCCACAAATGGTTCTTCACAGCAGTGCCACAAAGAACCTTGTTGTCATAAGT
>CM022780.1:1005231-1017731 GCA_012411365.1 Ameiurus melas
ACGAGTCCCTGTGTGTTAGTCCCTGTGTACGAGTCCTGTGTACGAGTCCTGTGTACGAGTCCCGGCGAACGAGTCCCTGTGTACGAGTCCTGTGTACGAGTCCCTGTGAACGAGTCCCTGTGTACGAGTCCCTGTGAACGAGTCCCTGTGAACGAGTCCCTGTGTACGAGTCCCTGTGTGTACGAGTCCCTGTTTAGTCCCAGTACGTCCTGTGTACGAGTCCCGGCACCCAGTCCCGATGTAGTCCCTGTACACAGTCCTGTGTACGAGCCCTGTTTACGAGTCCCTGTGTGTTAGTCCCTGTGTACGAGTCCTGTGTACGAGTCCCCGTGTACGTCCCTGTGTGTTAAGTCCCGGTGTACGAGGTCCTGTGTACCGCATCCTTGTATCAGTCCCTGTGTGTTAGTCCCTGTGTACGAGTCCTGTGTACGAGTCCCTGTGTACGAGTCCCTGTGTGTTACTCCCTGTGTACGAGTCCCTGTGTACGAGTCCTGTGTACGAGTCACGGCGAACGAGTCCCTGTGTACGAGTCCTGTGTACGAGTCCCTGTGTACGAGTCCCTGTGTACGAGTCCCTGTGTGTTAGTCCCTGTGTACGAGTCCTGTGTACGAGTCCCTGTGTACGAGTCCCTGTGTACGAGTCCTGTGTACGAGTCCCTGTGTGTTAGTCCCTGTGCACGAGTCCTGTGAACGAGTCCCTGTGAACGAGTCCCTGTGAATGAGCGGTTACTATAGAAACATATCAGAACGTTAATTTAAACACATTAATATAAACCTTCACTACTGTCACAGCTGCTGTTATAGAGAATTAATCAACACCTTCTGACATGAGAAATCGACAGCAGCATGGTGTAAATAAATCGATTTCATAATCCACATCCTCCGTTAGAACAGAAATCGCATCAGAGTCTCATTCTGGCTTTTATTCAGTGAATCAGACATTTTTTGACTCACCAAAAGGAGTCGATTCTTTCACATCCCAAACGACTCTACAATTTTTGAGATATTTTGAACAAAACCCAATAACATTTTGGAGATAAATCACACGTTTCATGACATTAGGTTTAGTTTTATTTCTAATAATTATTTATTGTTCACTTTTTACACACAGGAACGTTTGATTTGATTATCTGCGAACATTTCCTTCTTTCTTTCTTTACAGAATGTATTTAGAATGTATATGAGTATGTGTTTTGCTGGCTGATGCATGGCTAATCCATTACTCCACACACACAATACACACACACACACACACACACACACACATTTGATCTACAGTAGAGGATTTACCACAACCACACAAAAAGCTCACAGCTGCACTTTTTTTCTCTGCACCTGCGATCAGCAGATGGTCTCCACACACACACACACACACACACACACACACACACACACACACACACACACACACACACACACACACACCATTACACCATTAGCATTAGCACCCTCAGTTTCCATGCTTTCACATCTGTTTGTGGTTTTATCAAGCTCCAGTTCACGCTGTATTCCTGATCTGCATGAAATTTGTATTAAACGTACAACAATGAGATTTCTTTAAGCCACGCCCCTAACTCCACCCCATAACCACGCCCTCCAGCCCCAACTCTAACCTAAACCTTTATCTTTTGTTACACTACTTTTCACTACTGTATGTATCAATAAGGTTTGTTAAATTCTCAAATGATAATACAGATGACGTTTTTTCTCGCCTCAGGATGTAAAAGTTTTGGCGCCCCACATGGCATGCATTAAGAGAATAATCTGCAGTCCCGTTTTCATCCGGCGACACAAACTCGAATAAATAAGAAAAAAAAGGACAGATAATAATACTCACTTTCTTACAGCTTCGTATGAAACGGTTAGAAATTCAGGAACGTGGGATTGGATCGTATCGGATCGCCGGTTTGTTAGAAAGGATTTCGCTGCTACATGGTGTGAGAGTAAACGAAGCACGATAACAAGCAGTCGGAGGTCAAAGTGAATTTCTGACGGGGAATTCTGACCTTGTGTGTGGTGTGAACAGAGTCAGGAGCCGATAAAGATAACTGACGGGGTTTTTTTATACAGATCTGCCTCTGTGGAATCTCTCTCTGTTCATAAACGAGACAAAACACGGAGCACAGAGGCGTCTCACTGCAGGAACACACTGATTAAAAATGTAAAACGGATCGTCCTCCACTGGACTGAAAGGTTAAAGTCAGTGTGTATGTGTGTGTGTGTGTGTGTGAGAGAGAGAGCCAGAGTGTGTGTGAGAGAGAGAGAGAGAGAGAGAGAGAGAGAGAGAGGGCGGGGGGGATGCATGTCTCTTGTAAACAAGAGCTCTTGAGATGAAAAGAGAGGCATTAGTGTGGATGGAGTGAATAATTGAAAGGAAGGAAGCCTCCTTTTCCATTTCTCATCCCCCTCTTCAGAGAGAAAGAGAGAGAGAGAGAGAGAGAGAGAGAGAGACAGACGGAGAGAGGGTGAATGGTGTTAATTACTCGTCCTGCTTCCTTCCTGTGGATTTTCGTTCCCTAATGACTCTTGAGTGTTCCTGTGGTCTGCACGTGTGTGTGTGTGTGTGTGTGTGTGTGTGTGTGAATGACAGTGAGAGCGATGCTAGAGCTTAAATGAGGCTAAATAATAATAATTATAATGTTCTGTGTTAAACACTAGCCAAGTATTCAAATGAAAAGCAGAGGATGATGTCATATGTTCATGTTTAACACTTAAGCTCCGCCCCTTCTTGATCCACAGCTTTAGCTTGGATGTTTGTTTCCAAACCGCATATCATACGAATAATCTCCAGCTACATGTTGCTACACGCCCTCATTCTCGTGTTGTTCAGACGTGAGATGGAATTTCAGGTTCCTGCTCATTGGATGAGGCAGGACGGGACACGTCCGTGACCCCTCAGAGTTATTTAATCACAACTTGTGTTGACGTTTAGTGCAACTGAGACAAACACTACAGACAGCTCCAAAATACTAATTTTTCAGACTTCTCAAATGCTAATGGGTTACGCGACCCCGCCCCTAACCACCTTATACACTGTATTATACACTGTACTGTTCACTTCACTCACATTATACACTGTATTATACACTGTACTGTTCACCTCACACACATTATACACTGTATTATATACTGTACACCTCACTCACATTATACACTGTATTATACACTGTACTGTTCACCTCACTCACATTATACACTGTATTATACACTGTACTGTTCAATTCACTCACATTATACACTGTATTATACACTGTACTGTTCACCTCACTCACATTATACACTGTATTATACACTGTACTGTTCACTTCACTCACATTATACACTGTATTATACACTGTACTGTACTGTTCACCTCACTCACATTATACACTGTATTATATACTGTACTGTACTGTTCACCTCACTCACATTATGCACTTTATTATATACTGTACTGTTCATCTCACTCACATTATACACTGTATTATACACTGTACTGTTCACCTCACTCACATTATACACTGTATTATACACTGTACTGTTCATCTCACTCACATTATACACTGTATTATACACTGTACTGTTCACCTCACTCACATTATACACTGTACTATACACTGTACTGTTCACCTCACTCACATTATACACTGTATTATATACTGTACTGTTCATCTCACTCACATTATACACTGTATTATATACTGTACTGTACTGTTCACCTCACTCACATTATACACTGTATTATATACTGTACTGTACTGTTCACCTCACTCACATTATACACTGTATTATATACTGTACTGTTCACCTCACTCACATTATACACTGTATTATACACTGTACTGTTCATCTCACTCACATTATACACTGTATTATACACTGTACTGTTCACCTCACTCACATTATACACTGTATTATACACTGTACTGTTCACCTCACTCACATTATACACTGTATTATACACTGTACTGTTCATCTCACTCACATTATACACTGTATTATATACTGTACTGTTCATCTCACTCACATTATACACTGTATTATATACTGTACTGTACTGTTCACCTCACTCACATTATACACTGTATTATATACTGTACTGTTCACCTCACTCACATTATACACTGTATTATACACTGTACTGTTCATCTCACTCACATTATACACTGTATTATACACTGTACTGTTCATCTCACTCACATTATACACTGTAATATACACTGTACTGTTCACCTCACTCACATTATACACTGTATTATATACTGTACTGTTCATCTCACTCACATTATACACTGTATTATACACTGTACTGTACTGTTCACCTCACTCACATTATACACTGTATTATACACTGTACTGTTCACTTCACTCACATTATACACTGTATTATACACTGCACTGTACTGTTCACCTCACTCACATTATACACTGTATTATATACTGTACTGTACTGTTCACCTCACTCACATTATACACTTTATTATATACTGTACTGTTCACCTCACTCACATTATACACTGTATTATACACTGTATTGTTCATCTCACTCACATTATACACTGTATTATACACTGTACTGTTCACCTCACTCACATTATACACTGTAATATACACTGTACTGTACTGTTCACCTCACTCACATTATACACTGTATTATATACTGTACTGTTCATCTCACTCACATTATACACTGTATTATACACTGTACTGTGCTGTTCACCTCACTCACATTATACACTGTATTATACACTGTACTGTTCACCTCACTCACATTATACATTGTATTATATACTGTACTGTACTGTTCACCTCACTCACATTATACACTGTATTATACACTGTACTGTTCACCTCACTCACATTATACACTGTATTATACACTGTACTGTTCATCTCACTCACATTATACACTGTATTATATACTGTACTGTTCATCTCACTCACATTAAACACTGTATTATATACTGTACTGTTCATCTCACTCACATTATACACTGTATTATACACTGTACTGTTCACCTCACCCACATTATACACTGTATTATACACTGTACTGTTCACTTCACTCACATTATACACTGCATTATACACTGTACTGTTCACTTCACTCACATTATACACTGTATTATACACTGTACTTTTCACCTCACTCACATTATACACTGTATTATACACTGTACTGTTCACCCCTCCCTCATTATACACTGTATTATACACTGTACTGTAGTGTTCACCTCACTCACATTATACATTGTATTATATACTGTACTGTACTGTTCACCTCACTCACATTATACACTGTATTATATACTGTACTGTTCACCTCACTCACATTATACACTGTATTATATATCGTACTGTTCACCTCACTCACATTATACACTGTATTATACGACTGTACTGTTCACCTCACTCACATTATACATTGTATTATATACTGTGCTGTACTGTTCACCTCACTCACATTATACACTGTATTATATAATTACTGTTCATCTCACTCACATTATACACTGTATTATACACTGTACTGTACTGTTCACCTCACTCACATTATACACTGTATTATACACTGTACTGTTCATCTCACTCACATTATACACTGTATTAAACACTGTACTGTTCACCTCACTCACATTATACACTGTAATATACACTGTACTGTTCACCTCACTCACATTATACACTGTATTATACACTGTACTGTTCACCTCACTCACATTATACACTGTATTATACACTGTACTGTTCATCTCACTCACATTATACACTGTATTATATACTGTACTGTTCATCTCACTCACATTATACACTGTATTATATACTGTACTGTTCATCTCACTCACATTATACACTGTATTATACACTGTACTGTTCACCTCACCCACATTATACACTGTATTATACACTGTACTGTTCACTTCACTCACATTATACACTGTATTATACACTGTACTGTTCACTTCACTCACATTATACACTGTATTATACACTGTACTGTTCACCTCACTCACATTATACACTGTATTATACACTGTACTGTTCACCTCACTCACATTATACACTGTATTATACACTGTACTGTAGTGTTCACCTCACTCACATTATACATGTATATATATGTACTGTACTGTTCACCTCACTCACATTATACACTGTATTATACACTGTACTGTTCATCTCACTCACATTATACACTGTATTATATACTGTACTGTTCATCTCACTCACATTATACACTGTATTATATACTGTACTGTTCACCTCACTCACATTATACACTGTATTATACACTGTACTGTTCACTTCACTCACATTATACACTGTATTATACACTGTACTGTTCACCTCACTCACATTATACACTGTATTATACACTGTACTGTTCACCTCACTCACATTATACACTGTATTATACACTGTACTGTAGTGTTCACCTCACTCACATTATATATTGTATTATATACTGTACTGTACTGTTCACCTCACTCACATTATACACTGTATTATATACTGTACTGTTCACCTCACTCACATTATACACTGTATTATATATTGTACTGGTCACCTCACTCACATTATACACTGTATTATACACTGTACTGTACTGTTCACCTCACTCACATTATACATTGTATTATATACTGTACTGTACTGTTCACCTCACTCACATTATACACTGTATTATATACTGTACTGTTCATCTCACTCACATTATTCACTGTATTATACACTGTACTGTACTGTTCACCTCACTCACATTATACACTGTATTATACACTGTACTGTTCACCTCACTCACATTATACACTGTATTATACACTGTACTGTTCACCTCACTCACATTATACACTGTAATATACACTGTACTGTTCACCTCACTCACATTATACACTGTATTATACACTATACTGTTCACCTCACTCGCATTATACACTGTATTATACACTGTACTGTTCATCTCACTCACATTATACACTGTATTATATACTGTACTGTTCATCTCACTCACATTATACATATGTATATACTGTACTATTCATCTCACATTTACACTGTATTACTCACTTTACTGTTCACCTCACCCACATTATACACTGTATTATACACTGTACTGTTCACCTCACTCACATTATACACTGTATTATACACTGTACTGTTCACTTCACTCATTATACATGTATTATACACTGTACTGTTCACTTCCTCTGTATATACACGTATTACTCACATTATACACTGTATTATACACTGTACTGTTCACCTCACTCACATTATACACTGTATTATACACTGTACTGTTCACCTCACTCACATTATACACTGTATTATACACTGTACTGTAGTGTTCACCTCACTCACATTATACATTGTATTATATACTGTACTGTACTGTTGACCTCACTCACATTATACACTGTATTATATACTGTACTGTTCCCCTCACTCACATTATACACTGTATTATATACTGTACTGTTCACCTCACTCACATTATACACTGTATTATACACTGTACTGTACTGTTCACCTCACTCACATTATACATTGTATTATATACTGTACTGTACTGTTCACCTCACTCACATTATACACTGTACTGTACTGTTCACCTCACTTACATTATACATTGTATTATATACTGTACTGTACTGTTCACCTCACTCACATTATACACTGTATTATATACTGTACTGTTCACCTCACTCACATTATACACTGTATTATACACTGTACTGTTCATCTCACTCACATTATACACTGTATTATATACTGTATTGTTCACCTCACACACATTATACACTGTATTATATACTGTACTGTTCACCTCACTCACATTATACACTGTATTATATACTGTACTGTTCATCTCACTCACATTATACACTGTATTATACACTGTACTGTACTGTTCACTTCACTCACATTATACACTGTATTATACACTGTACTGTTCACCTCACTCACATTATACACTGTATTATACACTGTACTGTTCACCTCACTCACATTATACACTGTATTATACACTGTACTGTAGTGTTCACCTCACTCACATTATACATTGTATTATATACTGTACTGTACTGTTCACCTCACTCACATTATACACTGTATTATATACTGTACTGTTCACCTCACTCACATTATACACTGTATTATATACTGTACTGTTCACCTCACTCACATTATACACTGTATTATACACTGTACTGTACTGTTCACCTCACTCACATTATACATTGTATTATATACTGTACTGTACTGTTCACCTCACTCACATTATACACTGTATTATATACTGTACTGTTCACCTCACTCACATTATACACTGTATTATACACTGTACTGTACTGTTCACCTCACTCACATTATACATTGTATTATATACTGTACTGTACTGTTCACCTCACTCACATTATACACTGTATTATATACTGTACTGTTCACCTCACTCACATTATACACTATATTATACACTGTACTGTTCACTTCACTCACATTATACATTGTATTATACACTGTACTGTTCACCTCACATTATACACTGTATTATACACTGTACTGTTCACTTCACTCACATTATACACTGTATTATACACTGTACTGTACTGTTCACCTCACTCACATTATACATTGTATTATATACTGTACTGTACTGTTCACCTCACTCACATTATACACTGTATTATACACTGTACTGTTCATCTCACTCACATTATACACTGTATTATATACTGTACTGTTCATCTCACTCACATTATACACTGTATTATACACTGTACTGTTCACCTCACCCACATTATACACTGTATTATACACTGTACTGTTCACTTCACTCACATTATACACTGTATTATACACTGTACTGTTCACTTCACTCACATTATACACTGTATTATACACTGTACTGTTCACCTCACTCACATTATACACTGTATTATACACTGTACTGTTCACCTCACTCACATTATACACTGTATTATACACTGTACTGTAGTGTTCACCTCACTCACATTATACATTGTATTATATACTGTACTGTACTGTTCACCTCACTCACATTATACACTGTATTATATACTGTACTGTTCACCTCACTCACATTATACACTGTATTATATACTGTACTGTTCACCTCACTCACATTATACACTGTATTATACACTGTACTGTACTGTTCACCTCACTCACATTATACATTGTATTATATACTGTACTGTACTGTTCACCTCACTCACATTATACACTGTATTATATACTGTACTGTTCACCTCACTCACATTATACACTGTATTATATACTGTACTGTTCACTTCACTCACATTATACACTGTATTATACACTGTACTGTACTGTTCACCTCACTCACATTATACATTGTATTATATACTGTACTGTACTGTTCACCTCACTCACATTATACACTGTATTATATACTGTACTGTTCACCTCACTCACATTATACACTGTATTATACACTATACTGTTCATCTCACTCACATTATACACTGTATTATATACTGTATTGTTCACCTCACACATTATACATAATATTATATACTGTACTGTTCACCTCACTCATTATACACTGTATTATATACTGTACTGTTCATCTCACTCACATTATACACTGTATTATACACTGTACTGTACTGTTCACCTCACTCACATTATACACTGTATTATACACTGTACTGTTCACTTCACTCACATTATACACTGTATTATACACTGTACTGTACTGTTCACCTCACTCACTTTATACATTGAATTATATACTGTACTGTACTGTTCACCTCACTCACATTATACACTGTATTATACACTGTACTGTTCACCTCACTCACATTATACACTGTATTATATACTGTACTGTACTGTTCACCTCACTCACATTATACACTGTATTATACACTGTACTGTTCATCTCACTCACATTATACACTGTATTATACACTGTACTGTTCACCTCACTCACATTATACACTGTATTATATACTGTACTGTACAGTCTATACACTTATACACACACACGCTTGTATATTATTATGTCACTAATCATTACTTACACCTTCACCATCCTCTCACTGTGGGACAGAGTGGCTCCGCTCTGAGTATGTGTGTGTGTGTATGGGTGTGTGTGTGTGTGTGTGTTGTGTGTGTGTGTGTGTGTGTGTGTGTGTTTGTGATGATCTGCAGGAGTGGCTTCTTCATTTCTGTCTGTTCTCTCATTTTATTTTACCGCTCTCTCTCTCTCTCTCTCTCTCTCACACACACACACACTCTCCCGGCTTATTTAACATTATTCCCCCCCCTTCTTTCTGTTGTCTTTCATGTTTTGTAGTTCTCTCTCTTTCTTCCTTCCTTCCTATATTTACTCCTTGCTTCATTCAATCTTTCTTATTCAAAATTTTCTTTATTTCTTTTTTCTTTCTTTTTCCTTTTTGTTTTAATTTGTTTGTTTATTTGTTTCTTTCTTTCTTTAATCCTTGTTTCATTCATTCTTTCTTCTCTCATTCATTCTTTATTTTTTCAGTTCTTTCAATTTTTTTTCTTTCTTTTCCCTTTTTAATTTTTAAATTAAAATTAAATTAAATTTTCTTTATAAAAAAGCACATTAGGCTGTGTGGGCGTGGTCTATAGGGGGGAGCCTATAGAACTGTGTGCCTCTGCTGCAGCTTTAACTCTGAGATTCTGTGACTTTGTTCTCGACCTTCTCTCTCAGTCGTTTGGGTTTTTTTTGGAAGTGCATTGTGGGATACGCCAGGACGCTCGGGGGCTGTTCATAATGAGACACCTCCGGTGTGTGATCCATCACCTGTGTGACCTGTGTGAAGGACTGTGTTCCTGTTCCTCCAGTAAGGACACAATAACGACTCATCAGGCTTCATCACCTCGTCTTCATCATCACTTCAGCTCTAATCAATTCAGTTCCATTTAACTTGATTTACCATTACACATTATACAAATATACAGGGGAAATCAAAAGTTTACACACCCATGTTCAAGTCGCAGGAGTTTGTGATGTAAAATAAATGAAGCAAGATGTCACATCTCTTTCCTGTAATTTAACCTTTAATGTGAAATAGCAACTTACAGCATTCAAGTCAAAAACAAATACAAATGTTTCAGGAAAAACAAAAATACAATAGCCTGGTTGCAAACGTATACACACCCCTTAACAATACTGTGTTAAAGCTTCTTCCTGCGTACAATTCATCACTCAGCGTTTACCCACATAGTACATCTTCATTTGGGCATTTTATTCCACTCCTCTTTGAAAACTCCAGATCTATCAGACAGTGAGGCGATCTCCTGTAATCAGCCTTCCTCGAGTCATTCCACAGTTTTTCGATAGGATTTAGATCTGGGTTCTGACTCCAACGTCCCAAAACAATGATCTTCTTACATTAACATTTATTCATTTAGCGGAGGCTTTTATCCAAAGCGACTTACAAATGAGGAAATACAAGCAAAGCGATATATCAAGCAAAGAACAATATAAGTAGTGTTACAGTACAAGATGTATTGTTGAGTTCTAGAGAAACAAAGTGCACAGAGTAGAGGTGTAAGAGCTAAAGTAATTTTATTTATTTATTTAAATAATGTGGGGTTGGCATTTTTGGGGTTAGTTAAGAGTTCATGGAAGACGTGGGTCTTGAGCTGTTTTTTGAAATTAGTCCGGTCCGGATTGAGGTTGGAAATTCATTCCACCACTGAGGAACAGTTAGTTTGGAGGTTCTGGAAAGGGATCTTGAACCCTAACCCTATGGTGAGGTAGTGGTTGATTGAGGGACAGGCTGAGATGGATGACGAGAAACTTAAGGTGGTGTTCCCTCATCCAGTCCAGAAATTTGTGCAGAGACAGATGGATCATCAGGCTGGAAGGACAAATAGAGCTGGGACAAATAGACCTAGCAATGATATGAGAAGTCATGAGACTCCATCACCTGCCCCAGCGATGTATTAAAAATAGAAAAGAGCAGAGGACCCAGTATTGACCCCTGGGAAACCCCAGTGGTGAGTTGCTGAATGTCAAAAATACCTCCCCTCCAGAATACCTTCAAGGATCTGTCTGAAGCCGCTCCTTCGTTGACTTTGATTTGTTGCTTTGGGTTGTTGCTTTGGGTTGTTATTGTACTGGAGGTGAAATCTTTCTTCATCTTCAGCTGTTTAACTGACACCTGCAGGAGCTCCAGTTCCAGCTGAAGAAAAGCAGAACCATAGAATGATGCTACCACCAACATGCTTCACCATTGGTAGGGTGTTCTTGGGGTGATAAGCTGTCTTGTTTTAGAATTATGCCCAAAATATTCTACCCTGGTCTCATCAGACATGTTTTGCCTCATCGTGAGAAAAATCTTTTGTCTAGCCACCCGACCCCATCCGGTTACATGCAGAGAGTAATTAGTCCTTTTCAGATGTCCCTGCAACTCCTTTAATGTTGCTGTAGTTCCCTCAGTAGCCTCCCTGGTAAGTTTTTTTCTTTTCCATTCATTAGTTTTGGAGGGCCATCCT
>CM022780.1:1025231-1040231 GCA_012411365.1 Ameiurus melas
GAGAGGAGAGGAGGAGAGGAGGAGAGGAGAGGAGTGAGAGAGGAGGAGATGAGAGGAGAGGAGAGAGAGGAGAGTGAGGAGAGGAGAGAGAGGAGAGGAGAGGAGAGAGAGGAGAGGAGGAGAGGAGTGAGATGAGAGGAGAGGAGAGGAGAGGGAGAGAGAGGAGAGAGAGGAGAGGAGAGGAGAGGAGAGGAGAGAGAGGAGAGGAGAGGAGAGGAGAGGAGAGGGAGAGGAGAGAGGAGAGGAGAGAGGAGAGGAGAGGAGAGGAGAGAGAGAGGAGGAGAGGAGAGGAGAGTGAGGAGAGGAGTGAGATGAGAGGAGAGGAGAGGAGAGAGGAGAGGAGAGGGGAGGGAGAGGAGAGGAGAGGAGAGGAGAGGGAGAGGAGGAGAGGAGAGGAGAGGAGAGGAGAGGAGAGGGGAGAGGAGAGAGAGGAGGAGAGAGAGGGAGAGGAGAGTGAGACAGGATCCTGAGACTGTTCCTCAGAGAACGTTTCTCCTTCCTGTAATAAACATCATTAACACCACTGCTCTTTATCTGGCTAAAGGAAATGTCCCACACTGAGTGTTACTGAGACTAAATGGGCACCATGAGTCATTTCTGAATCATTAAACACCACCTACATACGTCACCCCACCCTCACACCCCCCTCACACCCCCCTCACACCCCGCCCACCTCACACACCCCACCCCTCCTCTGTCAAAGTGTTTCTAAACTAAATACACCTTTACACAACGACACTTTCACTACTCCCTTCAATTTTACATCAACATTCTACTGCTGCGCTTATTGATTCATTATTATTATTATTTTATATAAAAAAATATATTACATAATATAAAATTATATATTATTATTATTATTATTACTATTATTATTATTATTACTATTATTATTATTATTATTATTATTATATAAAAAATATTATTACTATTATTATTACATATTATCACTATTATTATTTTTATTACTATTATTATTATTACTACTACGACTATTATATAGTACACACACACACACACACACACACACACATACATAATAATAATAATAATAATATCTGAGAGTAAACCTACGGAGTGTATTACACACACTGTAACACACACGTTTCCCTTCAGGGATCAATAAGATTGATCTCGTCTTATCTTTTCTCGAGCCTCTTATCTCGTCTCATAGCGATGGTCATTGTCATGTCTTATAATTGCTTACAATGACTTATCTTGTCTGACTCATCTTCTTTTTCTAGCCAGTTTCTGTGTGCTGTTCGTGTCACACACTTAATGACTTCCCTCGCTACGTTCTCCTGGAGGGAGCAATGAAATTTCTGTGAAATCTCTGAGAGATGATGGAAGTGGGTGGACTTGCTCTGTTAACATGTTAGCAAAGCTAGACATAAAGTACGCATCATCATCTCCACACAGGACCATCATCTCCACACAGGACCATCATCTCCACACAGGAACATCATCTCCACACAGGATCATCATCTCCACACAGGATCATCATCTCCAAACAGGATCATCAT
The DNA here is from genome assembly GCA_012411365.1 of Ameiurus melas. NCBI lineage: Eukaryota > Metazoa > Chordata > Actinopteri > Siluriformes > Ictaluridae > Ameiurus > Ameiurus melas. Next base: position 1,026,755 of record CM022780.1, read on the forward strand.
CTCCACACAGGATCATCATCTCCACACAGGAACATCATCTCCAAACAGGATCATCATCTCCACACAGGATCATCATCTCCACACAGGATCATCATCTCCAAACAGGATCATCATCTCCACACAGGATCATCATCTCCACACAGGATCATCATCTCCAAACAGGAACATCATCTCCACACAGGATCATCATCTCCACACAGGATCATCATCTCCACACAGGATCATCATCTCCAAACAGGATCATCATCTCCACACAGGATCATCATCTCCAAACAGGATCATCATCTCCAAACAGGATCATCATCTCCAAACAGGATCATCATCTCCACACAGGATCATCATCTCCAAACAGGATCATCATCTCCAAACAGGAACATCATCTCCACACAGGATCATCATCTCCACACAGGATCATCATCTCCAAACAGGATCATCATCTCCACACAGGAACATCATCTCCACACAGGAACATCATCTCCAAACAGGAACATCATCTCCACACAGGAACATCATCTCAGCATAGGAACATCATCATGTCCACACAGGATCGTCATCTCCACAGCGAGGAGATCAGCTGCTACTTTTGGATACGCTGCTTTCTCCAAGGAGAGACTAATACATAACCATGTATACCTGTTACCTCTAACACTGAGAGAAACTGTGTGTGTGTGTGTGTGTGTGTGTTTTGGTATCCTTCGAGACCAGCAGTCCTGTCCCTCAGTAAGGTTGCATCATGTCTTCCACATGACGACAGCCTAAGCCAGTTCCTTCACTTCACTTTTTTTCACTGCCGGAATGAAGGGTTTGTCATCTGCCGTGGTGAGGTACATCAACAGCCACGAACTTCACGTAAATGACATGTCTGTTAGCATTGACGGCTGTTGCCATGAGAACGATGAATGGCAGGAACTTAAGGAGGAAGAACTGGCAGTTATATAAATACATATATATATATATATATGCAGTAATTGTATTGAGTTTAGTCAGCAAGGATGAATAGACACCAAGGCTGCAGACTGAGATGCTGAATCTGTAACTCGGGTAACTGTTTACTGATTGTAGCCAGTGTTTTAATCTGCACAAAGTATTGGCCCCCTCTATGCTGTTCCTTAACTCTTTGATGTGTTGGTACATGATGGAGAAGGCTGGCTTTTGGGTAAAAAGACTGGTGTTTGATGGAGGAGGTTGGTGTTGGATAATGTGTTTTTGTATTTGATGGAGAAGTTTGGTGTGATGGAGAAGGTCGGCACCTGGTAGGGATGGTTGGTGTTGAATGGAGAAGGTCGGTGTTTGATGGACATGGTTGGTGTTGAATGGAGAAGGTCGGTGTTTGATGGACATGGTTGGTGTTGGATAGGGAAAGTTGGTGTTTGATGGAGAAGGTTGGTGTTTGATGCAGTGTACGTGGGATTGATGTCTTCATTGTTGATTTATTATAATACTCAATACACACAAGTTAGAACATCCACAATACATTATATTAGCTTGCTAATTAGCTAGCTAACTGGTTGTCTTTCTAATGAGCTAGCATGCTAACCAGATAGCTCATCTTACCCTCAAACTAATAACATAATGAAGCAGCTTTTAAGATGGCAAAGGAAACCCGATCAATAGGAAGTGGAAGTGGATAAGGCCAGGTTAAAAAAACCCTCTTATTGGACGGGAGCCTGAATGAAAATTCCGGAGCGTAATGGGTTTTAAAGCCGCAGTCAGGCTGGTGATGGTGCAGCTTTCAGAAAACGTGGCTCTAAGCCAAAGGTCAACGGTCAGTGGTGCACATTAGTCTGATAAAGTCGAGGTAAATTACTGTCCATTTAATTGCAGCTTACTTCAGCCGGACATCTCCGAGCTCCTTAAACGAGTTTACATAATAAATGTGCCGTTAATGTGTTTTTCTTTAATCTAATCTGACCTTTTACGTTTGATTAACTAACCGAGCGGTGACTTTTCCACAGAGCATGAAATATACATCCCACTACACCACTTTACATTTAGTGTTTAATTCCACATCAGTCTGATGAACTATAACCGCATAACCACAGCTCATTAAGAATAAGCTGAATTACTAACGATATTATATTATTAGTATATAATTATTAATAATGACTTAATTACACACAACAGATGTTTCAACATGCGCTACACGCTCGCAGTATAAACCTCATTAAGGACTCGAATGTTGGTGTTTGTTGCGTTTGGACGAAAAGAGTTGATGTTTAGTCTCCAATGGTGATGTTTGAGAACTTTTGATTTGTTTAAAAACCGTTAACTGCTGGAGCATGTTGGGGTTTGATGCAGGTTGGTGTGAGCGCTGGCGTTAGATGGAAATGATAAGGGTTTGATAGTGGTTAACAGCATCTGTTGGTTGATGGACAGCGCTGGAGTAAGTTGGTGTTTAACGGTCTGTCAATGTTTAGTGGACAGTGTTGGGGTTTGATGAGAATGTATGTGTATGATGGAGAGTGTCAGGGTTTGATGTGTCATTCTAAAGGAAAATGGTAGTATTTAATGTCACCTGCTGCTGATTTCTGGATAATACTGGGGTTCAAAGAGAATGTTTGATGAAGAATGTTTGTGTTTGATGGCATTTCTTGCTGTGTGATAAAGGAGGTTGATGTTTCTTTTGAGTCTTTTGGTGTTTGTTAGAGAATGTTCAGGTTTGCTGGTGTGCTGGGGTTTTATGGTGTGTGTTGGTGTTGGTGGTGTGAATTGGGGATTGATAGTACGTGTTGGTATTTGATGGTGTGTGTTGGTGTTGTGCGGGGTTTGTTGGGGTTTGATGAAAGATGGTGTTTGATGGTGTGTGTTGGTTTGATGGTTGTTGTGTGCTGGATTTGATGGTGCGTGTTGGTGGTGTGTGCTGGGGTTTGATGGTGTGTGTTGGGGTTTGATGGTGTGTTGGTGTGATGTTGTGTTTGTTGGGGTTTGATGAAAGATGGTGTTTGATGGTGTGTGTTGGTTTGATGGTTGTTGTGTGCTGGATTTGATGGTGTGTGATGGGTTTTGATGGTGTGTGTGAGATGTTGTGTTTGTTGGGGTTTGATGAAAGATGGTGTTTGATGGTGTGTGTTGGTTTGATGGTTGTTGTGTGCTGGATTTGATGGTGTGTGATGGGTTTTGATGGTGTGTGTGGAGGTGTTGTGTTTGTTGGGGTTTGATGAAAGATGGTGTTTGATGGTGTGTGTTGGTTTGATGGTTGTTGTGTGCTGGATTTGATGGTGTGTGCTGGGTTTTGATGGCGTGTGTGGATGTTGTGTTTGTTGGGGTTTGATGAAAGATGGTGTTTGATGGCCTGTTTGTTGGTGTATGTTGGCATTTGATGGATTTGATTGAGAATGTTTGAGTTTCATGGTATTTTATGGAGAGTGTTGGTGTTTGATGGAACATTTGGTGTTTTCTGCTGATGAAACGTGGTATTCAGTGGTGAATATCAGTGTTTGACAGAAATGTTTGTGTTATTTTGTACGGTGTTGGAGGACGCTGATGTTGGTACACGTTGATGTTTGGTTTAGTTTCGAGTATTGCTGTTTTCAGTGGATGGTAAACGATATTTTATGTACATGTTGGAGTTTGTAGGATGGGTGTTTATTTCCTTTATGATATTTAACACACTGCTGTACACTGGGGGGATTTTTTTGCCTTCATATTTGCTTCAGGTTTTTATTTACATGCAGATCTGTCGCTGGAGTGCTGACGTACTTTAGATATGGACTCTGTTCAGCTTAATAATTCAGTTGGCTGATGCTTTTATCCAAAGCAGCACAGTCAGCATTCAGTCCCGTTACTGTTTAACGTTCTTGCTTAAGGGCCGTATAACTACTCTCTGAGATTCCGAAGATTAACCGCAGAGCTCGCGCTGCCCACGACTGTACGCTGCTGAAAACTCCTGGCCAAATCAAGTATTAATAAACACTTCAAAGTAAATCTTTCTTTCAAACACACGGTGTGTTTAAAGCATGCTGAGCACTCTCTCTCTCTCTCCCACTTAGACACACCCACCCACACACTCACACACACCCCCCGGGTCTCATTTATCGCAATAGCTATAAATAAATTTATTTGTACATCAATCACAGGATCATTTATACAAGAAATATGGTACTCATTAAAATCCTGTTTGGAAAACATTTGTATCCTGCGTTTATCTCATGAGTTTATGTAAATGTTTCTATAAGAAGATGCAGTAACATGAAGCGATTCGCAGGATCGGTGACGAGTTCCTGCGATTTTAGACACGGGTTCACGCTATAACGTTTAAATCACTTACTTATTTCAACTACACAACAATTTTATTTTTTTCTAAACACACAAATGTTGTCCTTTCTTATTAATGAATGACCTGAACGAAATCTTTGATCAGTCTAGTGGGAATTCTTCTAATTCAGTTTGGCTAAATACATTTCCACAAGACTTTACTAAATTATTGCTAAATGCGTCCCGGTGTCCGTCTCCTAATCTCCATCCGCATGTGGCTCTAGCTGAGAAATAAGTACATGAGCAATGCGAAAATTACTTCCTTTTTGTGTTTGCTGGTTTGTGCGTGCGTGCGTGCGTGTGTGTGTGTGTGTGTGTGTGTGTGTGTTTGTGTGTGTGTTTGTCTGTGTTTGTGCAATGCACCACTCCAATCCCAAACCCACTGAGACAGCACTGACTCTGCTCTGGGTCGATGATTTATGTGCTCTTGTGCTGCCTTAAAAATGGAAAGCAAGTTGGCCTGCAGTGAACATGCATGTGTGTATGTGTGTGTGTGTATGTGTGTGTGTGAGTGTGTGTATGTGTGTGTGTGAGTGTGTGTGTTGCAACACTTTTTGCGCCTTAGGCAGTTAGGACAGGTAAATCTGAAATACCAGTGTGTAAGTCACACTATTTGTGTGTGTGTGTGTGTGTGTGTGTGTGTGTATGTCTTTATCAGTGTGTGTGTTGGATGTAAAATGCTTGTGGCGTTGAATTCACTGCATTTTTTGGTTTGTATTTACAGAGAAAGTCTGTGGGATTTAACAGAAGATGTGCGCTTTCATCTAACACGCATGGAATCTAGCGCGTGTGTAAGCCGTTCTCTCGGGTGTGTGCGCTTGTGATGTGCCTGCACAGACCACGCAATTCATATTTCAGATGAAAAACAATAACCTCCAGCATAAAGAGGAGGAAAGAGAAAGAGCTCTGCACTCTTTTTTCCCCAGCAAGCTTAAAGTCAGAGATGTAGCTTTAGTGGGTTTTATTTCAGCGGCATCTGTTTTCTAGGCTTTCTGTTCGTCCGGACGTCTACACTCGTCCTGGTGTTGTGCTCGTCCCTGGGATTCATCTCGGCAGGGAATTCAGGGGGAGTAGAGGAAGAAACTGGCAGGGACACAAAACAATGGACACTGTGAATTCAGTGTTAGACACAACATCAATGCAGTAACGAGACCTTGAAAAACAAAGCACAGAATAAAACTAGACTATTCACCATCAAACACCAACATTATCCTTCAACACACCAATCTACACCATCAAACACCAACATTATCCTCCAACACACCAATATTCACCATCAAACACCAACATTATCCTTCAACACACCAATCTACACCATCACACACCAACATTATCCTTCAACACACCAATCTACACCATCAAACACCAACATTATTCTCCAACACACCAATCTACACCATCAAACACCAACATTATCCTCCAACACACCAATATTCACCATCAAACACCAACATTATCCTTCAACACACCAATCTACACCATCAAACACCAACATTCTTCTCCAACACACCAATCTACACCATCACAAACACCAACATTATTCTCCAACACACCAATCTACACCATCACACACCAACATTATTCTCCAACACACCAATCTACACATCAAACACCAACATTATCCTTCAACACACCAATCTACACATCAAACACCAACATTATTCTCCAACACACCAATCTACACCATCAAACACCAACATTATCCTTCAACACACCAATCTACACCATCACACACACCAACATTATCCTCCATCACACCAATCTACACCATCACACACACCAACATTATTCTCCAACACACCAATCTACACCATCAAACACCAACATTATCCTTCAACACACCAATCTACACATCAAACACCAACATTATCCTCCAACACACCAATCTACACCATCACACACACCAACATTATTCTCCAACACACCAATCTACACCATCACACACCAACATTATCCTTCAACACACCAATCTACACCATCAAACACCAACATTATCCTTCAACACACCAATCTACACCATCAAACACCAACATTATCCTCCAACACACCAATCTACACCATCACACACCAACATTATTCTCCAACACACCAATCTACACCATCAAACACCAACATTATCCTCCAACACACCAATATTCACCATCAAACACCAACATTATCCTTCAACACACCAATCTACACCATCAAACACCAACATTATTCTCCAACACACCAATCTACACCATCAAACACCAACATTCTTCTCCAACACACCAATCTACACCATCACAAACACCAACATTATTCTCCAACACACCAATCTACACCATCACACACCAACATTATCCTTCAACACACCAATCTACACCATCAAACACCAACATTATCCTTCAACACACCAATCTACACCATCAAACACCAACATTATTCTCCAACACACCTATCTACACCATCACACACCAACATTATTCTCCAACACACCAATCTACACCATCACACACCAACATTATTCTCCAACACACCAATCTACACCATCACACACCAACATTATTCTCCAACACACCAATCTACACATCAAACACCAACATTATTCTCCAACACACCAATATTCACCATCACACACACCAACATTATTCTCCAACACACCAATCTACACATCAAACACCAACATTATCCTCCAACACACCAATCTACACCATCACACACACCAACATTATCCTCCATCACACCAATGTACACCATCACACACACCAACATTATTCTCCAACACACCAATCTACACATCAAACACCAACATTATCATCCAACACACCAATCTACACCATCACACACACCAACATTATCCTCCATCACACCAATGTACACCATCACACACACCAACATTATTCTCCAACACACCAATCTACACCATCAAACACCAACATTATTCTCCAACACACCAATCTACACCATCACACACACCAACATTATTCTCCAACACACCAATCTACACCATCAAACACCAACATTATTCTCCAACACACCAATATTCACCATCAAACACCAACATTATCCTTCAACACACCAATCTACACCATCAAACACCAACATTATCCTTCAACACACCAATCTACACCATCACACACCAACATTATCCTCCAACACACCAATCTACACCATCACAAACACCAACATTATTCTCCAACACACCAATCTACACCATCACACACACCAACATTATTCTCCAACACACCACCAAACACCAATTACATACACCACATACTCCAACACACCAATCTACACCACACACCAACATTCCTAACACACCAATACCATCACACACCAACATTATCCTCAACACACCAATCTACACCATCACACACCAACATTATCCTCCAAACACACCAATACACCATCACACACCAACATTATTTCCAACCACCAATTACACCATCAAACACCAACATTATTCTCCAACACACCACATCAAACACAACATTATTCTCCAACACACCAATCTACACATCAAACACCAACATTATCCTCCAACACACCAATCTACACCATCAAACACCAACATTATCCTCCAACACACCAATCTACACCATCAAACACCAACATTATTCTCCAACACACCAATCTACACCATCACACACACCAACATTATCCTCCATCACACCAAGTACACCATCACACACACCAACATTATTCTCCAACACACCAATCTACACCATCAAACACCAACATTATTCTCCAACACACCAATCTACACCATCACACACACCAACATTATCCTCCAACACACCAATATTCACCATCACACACACCAACATTATTCTCCAACACACCAATCTACACATCAAACACCAACATTATCCTCCAACACACCAATCTACACCATCAAACACCAACATTATCCTTCAACACACCAATCTACACCATCACACACACCAACATTATCCTCCATCACACCAATCTACACCATCACACACACCAACATTATTCTCCAACACACCAATCTACACCATCAAACACCAACATTATTCTCCAACACACCAATCTACACATCAAACACCAACATTATTCTCCAACACACCAATCTACACCATCAAACACCAACATTATTCTCCAACACACAATCTACACCATCAAACCAACATTATCCTCAACACACCAATCTACACAAACACACATATTCTAACACACCAATCTACCATAAACACCAATTTATCCTAACCAAAACCAAATCATCCACCAACATATCCTCAACACACCAATCTACACATCAAACACCAACATTATTCTCCAACACACCAATCTACACACATCAAACACCAACATTATCTCCAACACACCAATCTACACCATCACACACCAACATTATCTCCAACACACCATCTACACCATCAAACACCAACATTATTCTCCAACACACCAATCTACACCATCAAACACCAACATTATTCTCCAACACACCAATCTACACATCAAACACCAACATTATTCTCCAACACACCAATCTACACCATCAAACACCAACATTATTCTCCAACACACCAATCTACACCATCAAACACCAACATTATCCTTCAACACACCAATCTACACCACCAAACACCAACATTATTCTCCAACACACCAATCTACACCATCACACACCAACATTATCCTCCAACACACCAATATTCACCATCAAACACCAACATTATCCTTCAACACACCAATCTACACCACCAAACACCAACATTATCCTTCAACACACCAATCTACACCATCAAACACCAACATTATTCTCCAACACACCAATCTACACATCAAACACCAACATTATTCTCCAACACACCAATCTACACCATCAAACACCAACATTATCCTCCAACACACCAATCTACACCATCACACACCAACATTATCCTCCAACACACCAATATTCACCATCACACACCAACATTATTCTCCAACACACCAATCTACACCATCAAACACCAACTTTATCCTCCAACACACCTATCTACACCATCAAACACCAACATTATTCTCCAACACACCAATCTACACATCAAACACCAACATTATTCTCCAACACACCAATCTACACATCAAACACCAACATTATTCTCCAACACACCAATCTACACCATCACACACACCAACATTATTCTCCAACACACCAATATTCACCATCACACACACCAACATTATTCTCCAACACACCAATCTACACATCAAACACCAACATTATTCTCCAACACACCAATATTCACCATCACACACACCAACATTATTCTCCAACACACCAATCTACACATCAAACACCAACATTATCCTCCAACACACCAATATTCACCATCACACACCAACATTATCCTCCAACACACCAATCTACACCATCAAACACCAACATTATCCTCCAACACACCAATCTACACCATCAAACACCAACATTATCCTCCAACACACCAATCTACACCATTAAACACCAACATTATTCTTCAATACACCAATCTACACATCAAACACCAACATTATTCTTCAATACACCAATCTACACCATCAAACACCAACATTATCCTCCAACACACCAATCTACACCATCACACACCAACATTATCCTTCAACACACCAATATTCACCATCAAACACCAACATTATCCTTCAACACACCAATCTACACCATCACACACCAACATTATCCTTCAACACACCAATCTACACCATCAAACACCAACATTATTCTCCAACACACCAATCTACACCATCACACACCAACATTATTCTCCAACACACCAATCAACACCATCAAACACCAACATTATTCTTCAATACACCAATCTACACCATCAAACACCAACATTATCCTCCAACACACCAATCTACACCATCAAACACCAACATTATCCTCCAACACACCAATCTACACCATCAAACACCAACATTATCCTCCAACACACCAATCTACACCATTAAACACCAACATTATTCTTCAATACACCAATCTACACATCAAACACCAACATTATTCTTCAATACACCAATCTACACCATCAAACACCAACATTATCCTCCAACACACCAATCTACACATCAAGCACCAACATTATTCTCCAACACACCAATCTACACATCAAACACCAACATTATTCTCCAACACACCAATCTACACATCAAACACCAACATTATTCTCCAACACACCAATCTACACCATCAAACACCAACATTATTCTCCAACACACCAATCTACACATCAAACACCAACATTATTCTCCAACACACCAATCTACACCATCAAACACCAACATTATTCTCCAACACACCAATCTACACCATCACACACACCAACATTATTCTCCAACACACCAATCTACACCATCACACACCAACATTATCCTCCAACACACCAATCTACACATCAAACACCAACATTATTCTCCAACACACCAATATTCACCATCAAACACCAACATTTTTTCTCCAACACACCAATCTACACCATCACACACCAACATTTTTTCTCCAACATTCCCTTCAAACACTTAAACACACTGAAATTGATATTCTCCATCAAAGAACAAACCCACCAATATTCCCCCAAAATACCAATTCTAACACTTAACTAAAACTTATAAATAACACAACGATTCTCCATCAAACACCAAAAAATACAAATATTACTGGCCAAACACAACATTTACCAAACACAAACAAACACCAACATTCTCCTTCGAACACTAACGAGTACCAGCATTCCCCACTGAGCACTGAAACACTCAAACTGACAAACATTCTCCTTTAAACACTGAAGCAGTAAATTTCACCGTCCCCAAGAAACATTCTCCATGAAACCCAAACAAACGCCAACATTCTTCAAAACACCAAACACGTACAAATTATACACACACACACCATACTTCTCCACCAGTGTTCTCCACAAATACCACTTCTAACACTGACACACACTGACTTACAGATCAAAATAAAATAAATGCCGAGTCTATTTTCCGAACAAACACCAACATTCCCCAAACACCAACGTTTTTGTCCAGACAGATGAAGATAGATTTCAGTTTTATAAACAGATTCCTCAAAACGCAGAAAAATGGATTTGTCTCCATTTTATATAACCTGTTTGTGAATAATAAACACCAACAGAGCAAAATGTTTTATTAGTTTTTGATAAATGACGAAGTCAGGTTTATTTGCCAGCCTCTCGGCGTGCCACTCTCGGGTTACGCCATAACAAAAAAAATAAATAAAACAACCACGATTAATATTCTGCATTTAGATTTATGGAAGGTTTAGTGAGGGATTTATGAAGCCTTTAGAGATCTGCACAAAGCGCATGGTTTGCATTAAATACCACAATCCTCAGCACCTCTGACTCGCTATTAAAATATGAGCGTATTAGTTAATTGGCCTGGGACACGGAGCTGCGTAAAACCGATAAAAACATACAGCTTTCATAGTTTCACTAAATTTATTCCTCCACTTCATTAATGAGAGAGAATGAAGCAGCTGACTGAGGAGAAAAAAAAAGTTTGAACGTATGGACAATCAAACACCACTACTGTGTGTGTGTGTGTGTGTGTGTGTGTGTGTGTGTGTTAACCGGTGGGAAGTTTCTAGAACACTCTCCCTCATAAAAACCAGCTCATTTAGTTTAATCAGGTCTTTGACTGAGCGTTAAAAATCTCAAAAGCACAACAGGAATAAAAGTGTTTGATTTGGTGAGTTTGTGAATGTTGGTTTGTGTTGAAGAATTCTGGATTGTGTTGCCATTTGGTGAACTTTGGTGAGTGCTAGTGTTTGAAATGGTATTTGTTGGAGACTGGTGTTGGTGTTTCTTGGGGTGTGGAACGATTCAGCAACAAAACGGCAAAACACATCAACACTGAGCGAAAAAAAAAACATGAACACAATCTCTAACAAACACCAACATGAATAACATTCTCCAGCAAACACCATCAAGCACCATGACTCACTAACGTTCTCCAACAAACACCAACACACACTAACACAATCTCTTATAAACACCATCAACATTCACTAACGTTCTCCAACAAACACCAACACACACTAACACAATCTCTTATAAACACCATCAACATTCACTAACGTTCTCCAACACACACCAACACACACTAACACAATCTCTAATAAACACCATCAACATTCACTAACGTTCTCCAACAAACACCAACACACACTAACACAATCTCTTACAAACACCATCAACATTCACTAACGTTCTCCAACAAACACCAACACACACTAACACAATCTCTAATAAACACCATCAACATTCATTAACGTTCTCCAACACACAATTTCCAACAAACACCAACAAACCTCAACACACCAAACATTCTCCAGAAAACACCGTCAAACACTCACTAACATTCTCCAACACACACACACTAACACAATGTCAATCTCCAACAAACATCAACACACTAATATTCTCCATCAAACACCATCAAGCACCATTACTCATTAATGTTCCCCAACAAACACCAATCTCTAATAAACACCGATAATCAATACTCACTCATACTCAAAACATTTTCCGACAAACAATATACAAGCACCATTGCTCACTAACGTTCTCCAACACACACCAACACACACTAACACAATCTCTTACAAACACCATCAACATTCACTAACGTTCTCCAACAAACACCAACACACACTAACACAATCTCTAATAAACACCACCAACATTCATTAACGTTCTCCAACAAACACCACGAACTCCATCCAACTGTGTCGTGTTTAGTAATCTGTAAAACGTTCACCGTAACGTGAGATGAGTTTTCGTTAATATTTCCTGTATAAAGTGTTTCGTGAATTCTGAGGGATCCAATTATCGGACATAACTGCAACACGAGGAACTTCAGCCGAGATATTAAACAGGAAGTGAACAGAGCGATGGAGAATCGACTGGCGTTGATAATCCACTTCACCTTCATCACTTCTCCATTCTAGGCTTAATTCACACAGGAGGAGACTACTGATTAATCAGTGAGCTCAACACACACACATGCATGTGTACACACACACACACACACACACACACACACAAACACTCACACACACTTTCATTAGAATTCAAGTGGCCTCGGATCCAGGTAGGTGGCCTTACAGAGCTGCAATCAATTGTGCCAAGGGGAAGCGGTCAAGTGCTGCATCTGGGAGCGAGTGTGAGTGTGTGTATGTGTGTGTGTGTGTGTGTGTGTGTGAGAGAGTGTGTGAGAACACAGGTCT
>CM022780.1:1047731-1050231 GCA_012411365.1 Ameiurus melas
CTCTGACACTGGAGACTCCTTCCATAAACGATCAGAAAACAAACGTCTCCTTACAGAAAACCTACAGATTATTATCAGCCGAGCGTCCGCTGTAGCTTCACGTCCCTGTGAACGAGCTGTTGCTACAGAAACCATAAGGTATTAGAACGAGCGCGTTAATATCAACCTTCCGACCAATCAGGATCCAGGACTCATCAGCGCCGTGGGATGTTTCTTGAACACTCGTAGAACGCCGCGTGACTAACGGCCGATATTCGCTTCTTACGTTTCCTTTGTTTATGCTACGCTTCATAGTCCTAATTCTTTATAGTCCTAATTCTTTATAGTCCTAATTCTTTATAGTCCTAATTCTTTATAGTCCTAATTCTTTTTCTGTTTCTTTTAGTCAACAGATTTGGACGTTAGTTTGAGGAACACAGCGTCGTTTCAAAACCAGTCCCGCAGGTTACAAAGCTATTTGCTGTTATTCCAAACAAACAGCTCTGTCATATCGCTGCAAACCAGTGACTCCACTTCCCAGAATGCACCACGGACTACAAACATGGCCGACGAAAGTCACACACAGACACGTTCACCATCGCCGGCATTCTAATAAGACCCACCTGCTGCCGATTACACCTTCACCCACACCACTCCTTCATAGAGACTGTTCACACACCATGTCCTTGTGAAGTGTCACTCAGCTGACTCGCTCTGTCGACACCAGGGGGCTCCACTCGGATCCGGAACGGGAAGGGATCGTGTGTGTGTGTGTGTGTGTGTGTGTGTGTGTGTGTGTGTGCAGTTTTGGTGTGTGTGTGTGTGTGTGTGTGCAGGTTTTCATTCTAACCAGTCTTCCAAAGTTCCAAACAAACCAAAGTTTCACACAATTTGCATACTCATGAATATTCATAGAACTTGGCATTCGTTAAGTCGGTGTAGAGATGTTTCCAAGGCCGTTATTATTATTATTATTATTATTATTATTATTATTATTATTATTATTATTATGTAGAAGTTGTCTCACACACCGAGAAGATCCAGAGTGTTGTGTTATTGTGTTGTATTGGATTGTGCATTGCGTAATTGCATTCTATTGTATACGAGGTTTGTATTGTGTTGGACGTGTCCGTGTCTCTGCAACAGTCTCTTCTCTTCGCTCTGCTTATCAGCGCCGCTATTCACACCGGCTAATTAGAGTCCAGATATCACACCATCAGCCAGCGCAAAACCCCTACACACACACACACACACACACACACACACACACACACACACACACACACACACACACACACACAATACAAAACAGGTTTGTCTGTATGCCACTGTTGAACCTTTCAGTGTGTAGAAGACAGCGGTGCAAACTAGCAGCTAATGGGACAAAAAAACAAAGGAATATTGATCAGACTGTACTGTTTATTCTTTTATCAATTAGTGAAACTATTATCTTTGACTTTTGCTTAGCTGTGTGTGTGTGTGTGTGTGTGTGTGTGTGTGTGTGTATCCACTGTATGATGGTCTATTGTAAGCTACGTGACACAGCGAACGTCTTTTAATTCGTAGCTTGCTATAGACTATCATCTAAATGTCGTCTCCCACAACAAAACCAACACCCGCTGCTGAGACTGCGCCGCTAATTAAGCGCTAATTAAGCGCCGCTGCTCCAGTTCGCGGTACGAGCGTGTGTTCACGCCCAGTCGTCACCTTGCTCCAGTTCAGTCTCGAGTCAGGAGGAAGTACAGGGAAGACAAATCGAACGAAGGCCCGTTGAAGTGTTCCAGTTTGGTCCGATTTAGAGTTGTACGCTTCCCGTTGTCATGGTGAATCTGTACGGACGACGTCGGGAACGCCGGCCGCTTTATTCAGGATTCGTCGGAGAATTGTAGTCGGAGTCTGTAACGGAGATGAAGGTACCGGTAGATCTGGTTAGTTAGAGCGTATCTGTAATAGTCACCCAGAAACAAGGTTAGGACTAAGGTCAGAACGACCCTGCTGAAAAAAACCTTCAGACATCAAAGAGGTACGGAAGAATACCATTACAAACCATCAGATAACCATTAAAAACCATTACCATGACTAGTCCTGAATGGTGTCCATTAGACATAGATATAACATGCCGTCTATAGAAGGCTACAAATGACCAGTAGAGACCCAGAGGGACCGTTACAGTTTCCATTCAATCCAATACAATTCCCATTATAACCATTAAGACCATTAGGAATTCTAGAAGGGTTTCTGTTGTTGTTTCGTGAGGACTTTTTTTTTGTTGTGTTTGTTTCTTCTATAGCTCGTAATTCCCCAACCCGCAGGAGTCGAACCTTCATCTGAAGTCTCTCGTGTGTTCCGCGTGATGATACGATGCGCGTGTGATGAGAAGCGTCAGGACGGAGCGAGTGATTGATGATCGGCGTGCGTATGCTTTTATACTTTTTCAGTCTGAAGTAAACCCCGCACTCAGCACTGAAACAACTGCTCAGTTCCTTTTCCGTGTCCCAGAACCGGCTCCGTGGAGAACCGG
>CM022780.1:1055231-1072731 GCA_012411365.1 Ameiurus melas
TATGTGGAGTCATGTGGAGTCCTGTGGAGTCACATGGAGTCACGTGGAGTCACGTGGAGTCCTGTGGAGTTCTTTGGAGTCATGTGGAGTCCTGTGGAGTCATGTGGAGTCACATGGAGTCATGTGGAGTTCTTTGGAGTCATGTGGAGTCCTGTGGAGTCACGTGGAGTCACGTGGAGTCACATGGAGTCATGTGGAGTCATGTGGAGTCACATGGAGTCCTGTGGAGTCATGTGGAGTCACGTGGAGTCATGTGGAGTCATGTGGAGTCATGTGGAGTCACATGGAGTCCTGTGGAGTCATGTGGAGTCACGTGGAGTCACGTGGAGTCACATGGAGTCATGTGGAGTCATGTGGAGTCATGTGGAGTCACATGGAGTCCTGTGGAGTCATGTGGAGCGTGGAGTCATGTGGAGTCATGTGGAGTCATGTGGAGTCACGTGGAGTCCTGTGGAGTCATGTGGAGTCACGTGGAGTCACGTGGAGTCACATGGAGTCATGTGGAGTCATGTGGAGTCATGTGGAGTCACATGGAGTCCTGTGGAGTCATGTGGAGTCACGTGGAGTTATGTGGAGTCCTTTGGAGTTATGTGGAGTCATGTGGAGTCACGTGGAGTTACGTGGAGTCATATGGAGTTATGTGGAGTCATGTGGAGTCCTTTGTAGTTATGTGGAGTCATGTGGAGTTACGTGGAGTCATGTGGAGTCACGTGGAGTTACGTGGAGTCATGTGGAGTCATGTTGGCCGGGAATCGAACCTCCAACACTACGATTAGTGGACATCCCGCTCTTCCACTTGAGACACAGCCGCCCGTGCATTAGATTAGAATCTGATCTATTTATAGAGGGAAATTTGTAGATTTTTATTTTTTAATAACTTTTATTTATTTACTTATTCGTTTGGCACATATTTTCATAGAATAATGACAATCAAATACAATCCAGGGCAGGATATAAAGACCGGTATTGGTCCTCCATTTTGTTTCAGGACTGATTTAAGATTGAGAACGAGCTCTCGTTATATCAGCCCACTTTAGCAGTGCGATTCAACTAACTGAATATTTATTCAACTGAATATGAATGTAATTAATTGGCCTAAATTTGATACGTTTTGCATATTCACAATCATTTTCCACAGCTGTCAGTCTGTTCTTCAGCAATCTACCTGACGTTTGTGTGTTGGTTATTAGCCAACCAGCTAACAAGCTAAACATCCCGTAGCGTATAATCTGACCGACTGTGCGTCTCGTTAGGGAATGATGTAGTCATTTATATAAACACCGGTAACACTTCTTGTGTCTTCTGCGAGAAGTGAAGATGAAGAACTGCCCCTGAGTCCATCTGTGGTACTGCTTGATGATGCAGATTCGCATGTAAAAGCATGGGATGAACATGCACTGTATAAACTAGTGTTTAATGTTGCTCACAACAAGCTAGCGTGACTTAACATTATGCTAATGTTGTTAGGAACGCAATGTGGAGCCAGACAGAGATCCGGATTCGAACACTCACAGGTCAGTACACACCGTACTGTAAGATAATGACACGCACTAATTGCTTACGTTCCTATTTCACTTTGTAAGTGCTGAGCACTTTCAAAACTTTCGACACGTGACCTCTTGCAGTATGTACAAGGCTCCTACATTTCCTTTACGTCAGCCGACTTGGCGAGCATTGCGACAGAGGACAGAGGTGTGTGTGTGCAGATGAAGGACATCCCCACTCAGCAGAACACTGTCTCCAAACAACACACCTCTGACCTTCGGCACACACCGAGCCAGATTTCTGCAGTCGTTAAAGTTTGCTAATTGCTCCAGTCTGTTAATAGACCTCATAAATACAAGTGTGTCTGACGTCATCAGATCTTTACTCGATGTTTTCTTTCTGTCAGTTATTTTTGCTTCTCAGCCGTGTTTGCAATAAAGTCACACTCTCAGTGCCACATGGGATCGTTAACTGCAGTTATTGTGATCTGCTCACAAAAGCTTCTTTACTAAAAACAGTAGCGCTGGATGGGTTTCTCTCGTTAAAGAGCCGAGTGAAAATGTGCATTGTGTCAACACCAAGTGCTTTTCAAGGTCTCGAGCTAACGCGAAAGTGATGAGTCAACAAGATGAAACACCTGATCTGCTCTCAGACCTTTAGAATTGTAAGTACCGTGTCAGTGCGTGTTTAGTTTATATGGATGGATCCTATATTCATCAGTGGTTCACCAGACAAGGATCAAAACACAGGCTAGTAAAAAAAAAAAAGAAGAAGACAAGACTAGTGAAGACAAAACTATCAAAGAAAAAATGGCTAGGACTAGTCTAGGGAAGACAAAGCTAACAAAGTCAAGAGTAATGAATACAACACTCGTTAAGTCATGACTAATTAAGAAAGGACCAGCAAGGAAAAACCTAGTAAATGGACGTCTAGTGAAGACAAGACTAGCAAAAACAAGAATATAGAAGACAAGGCTAGTGTAGACAAGACCAACAAAGATCAGACTGGTAAGGAAGAGACTAGTGAAGGCAAGACTAAGAAAAGAATAGCAAACACAAGACTAGGAAGGACAGGTGTATGAAGACAAGACTAGGAAGGACAGGTGTATGAAGACAAGACTAGGAAGGACGGGTGTATGAAGACAAGACTAGGAAGGACAGATGTATGAAGACAAGACTAGGAAGGATGGGTGTATAAAGACAAGACTAGGAAGGACGGGTGTATGAAGACAAGACTAGGAAGGACAGATGTATGAAGACAAGACTAGGAAGGATGGGTGTATAAAGACAAGACTAGGAAGGACGGGTGTATGAAGACAAGACTAGGAAGGACAGATGTATGAAGACAAGACTAGGAAGGATGGGTGTATAAAGACAAGACTAGGAAGGACGGGTGTATGAAGACAAGACTAGGAAGGACAGATGTATGAAGACAAGACTAGGAAGGATGGGTGTATGAAGACAAGACTAGGAAGGACGGGTGTATGAAGACAAGACTAGGAAGGACAGATGTATGAAGACAAGACTAGGAAGGACGGGTGTATGAAGACAAGACTAGGAAGGACGGGTGTATGAAGACAAGACTAGCCAAGCCAAAACTAGCAAAGACAGGAATATAGAAGAACAGACTAACAAAGAAAAGCCAAGTGAAGACAAGACTAGAGAAGAAAAGATTAGCAAAGTCAAGACTAGTGACAGGTCTTGGGAAGGTAAAACTAACTCATTCAAGTGAGGTAAAGGCACATTTACTGAAAACAGGACTGGGAAAGTAAAGATATAGAAAATAAAGTGTATGGACTACAGGAATAAGAGAGGGTTAAGGAAGTCTGAATTAGGGAAGACACGGTCTAGGGAAGAAGACTAAAAGTCAAGTCGAGTCAGGAGGAGCAAGGTTAAGACTAGGAAGGTCAAGCCCATAAAAGACAAGACAAAAAGTGCAAGACTAGAAAGTAAGGACCTGAGGCCACATGATTAGGAAAGAATTCGGAAGGTCAAGCCCAGGCGCTACAGAAGGTTGCATTGCTGTCTCACAGCTCCAGGGTCTCTTCTTCAGTGCTGATCAAGGTTACTGTCCGTGCAGTTTCACATGTTCTCTGACATATTCTCTCGCATGGGTTTCTTCTGGGTTCTCTGGTTTCCTCCCACCTCCCAAAAACATTCCTTAAACATGGGGTTCTGAACATGGTTTATGCCTATTCAGTTCAATGGTCCGTAGATATGAAGATGTGTATGGATGGTGCTCTGCAATGAACTGCCATGCCATCCAGGACGTATTCCTGCCTTGTGTCCAGTGTTCCTGGGATATTCCTGGGATACTCCTGGGATAGACCTGCATCCACCGGGACACTGACAAAGATAACGTGCTTACTGAAGATGAACAAAGTCATGAATGAGAGCTATCCCAGGGGACTCGGGGGCACGAGGCTGGCGGCACACTGGATTGGCTGCCAACCCATCACAGGGCACTCATACTGACACACCGATTCACACACACTACACACAGTTTGGAAATGTCAGCCTACAATGCATGTTTTGGACAGGAGGAGGAAGTCGGAGAACCCAGAAGAAGCCCCCAGAAGCACGGGGAGAACACTCAAGCCCCACACACAGGGGAATCAAACCCAGGAGGTGTGAGGCAAGCGTGATAATCACTAAGCCACCGTGCACAAACCCCCCCGTGAGCCCCATGGTTAATCCACTGTAACAAATCCTAACATTTTAAATAAAAGTTATAGAGTCCATTTCAGGAGGGATTTACACTTTTTTTTTTTTTTTATGTCAATTAATGTAACATTATACACTGGATGAAGCTGCAAGAGTCATCAAAAATGTCATTTATATTCACTATTCAAAAGACTGTGTGCAGATGCTAGTGAAAAGTTCAGAAAACTGTCTACGTTAAGTCAGAGTTCATGCTAGCCCTGCACGAGTGACTCGGCTGGGTGACCCGGTTGTTGCCCAACATCTGGTTTAGAGTTCTTGCAATTCCCCTAAGCACAGATGGCATTCGTTCAGCGGATGTGAGAAGGACAGACAAAGTGTGTGTGCCAGCAGTGCCGCCAAATGTCAGCCTAAATGTCAAGGCAGTGAGAGGCCACGAGCAGAAAAACTTCACAACATCAGCAAACACAAATCCTCTCACAAACGTGCTCGGCTGAAAACGAGGAAATGAGTTCGGAGGTCACGCCGTAAATACGGCGGGGCAGCGCATTTATGACAAATGGACACTTCGTTTAAACAGAAATGCAAAACAAGGCCTGATTATGTATGCTTGCAGTCCGGGCGCTGAAAAGGTCATGGGTCATCTGTAATCCATATTTATATAACACATTTCATAATATTTGTAAAATAAATAAATAAATAACTAAATAAAAGACTGGAGGGAGAGTTTTTCTGCTGCCTGTGTATCATTTTGAGTCATTTTTAACATATTGTGTTTTTCTAGACACTCAAAGTGCTTTATCTCCTCAACCACCACTGGTGTGTATCCTCCACCTGGATGATGTGACGGTAGCCATAGTGATCCAGAATTCCCACCACACACCAGCTATTAGTGGAGAGGAGAGAGTGACGAAGCCAGTTCAGAGATGGAGATTATTAGGGAGCCATGATAGAGACGGGGCAATTTCGTGAGAACACAACTACTCTTTGTAATGAGTGTGAGATCAGAGTCTCAGGACCTCGGTTTAACGTTTCATCGAAGCCCAGTATACCTGGGCATTAGGCCCTACACAGACCAAAGGGTCTCCCAGGAGGTCTCCTACTGGCCAGGCTCAACTCTGCTTAGCTTCAGAGATACGGCTCTGGCATATATGTGTGTGTGTGTGTGTGTGTGTGTGTGTGTGAGGTTCCTGCGGTTCTTCATTATGCCTGTAAACAAACCACAGCCTCTATTTTTATTCCCCTTAAACTCTCATCACAGAAATTGTCATATGCAGGATTAAAGTGAGAAAATCAACCAGACGCGTCATGTCTGTCACTGTTCTGCTTTTCTCGTCTCCCTGAGACGCTCCATAAAAAAATTATCTCAAAGCAAATAAACAGTTGGTGTAGCAATTTTCAACCAAGCTTCACCCCCCCCTGTGTGTGTCATCATCTGATCTCATTATCCTGAAGCGCCGAAACAAACTAGTTGTTCCTGCTGGAGGAATACAGACAAGGATTAAAAATACACGGATAAAAAAAAAATATGTATATTTTCAAACTGTATGAAGAAACGTTCAACTGTCCTGCTGTACTTCTTCATCATTCCCTCCATATCAAATGAGCCCCACACTTATTCACCCCCTCACTCTACCCCAACCCTCTCACTCTATCCCCAACCCCTCAATCTAACCTCAGCCTTCACTATAACCCAGCCTGGTGCTTACTCACCCCCTTACTCTAACCTCAACCTTCACAATAACCCTGCTCCGCACTCACCCCCTCACTCTAACCCAACCCTCTCCCTCTATCTCCTCCCCATCACTCTAACCCCAGCCTTCAGAATAACCGTGCCCCGCACTTACTCATCCCCTCACTCTATCCCCAACCCCTCAATCTAACCTCAGCCTTCACTATAACCCAGCCTGGTGCTTACTCACCCCCTTACTCTAACCTCAACCTTCACAATAACCCTGCTCCGCACTCACCCCTCACTCTAACCCAACCCTCTCCCTCTATCTCCTCCCCATCACTCTAACCCCAGCCTTCACCAGAACCCTGCCCCGCACTTACTCATCCCCTCACTCTAACCCAACCCTCTCACTCTATCTCCTCCTCTTCACTCTAACCTCAACCTTCACAATAACCCTGCCCCGCACTTATCCCCTCACTCTAACCCATCCCTCTCCCTCTATCTCCTCCCCATCACTCTAACCCCAGCCTTCACCAGAACCCTGCCCCACACTTACTCATCCCCTCACTCTAACCCAACCCTCTCACTCTATCCCCATTCCAACCCTGGCCCATATAACCCTGGCCCATTCTTACTCACCTCCTCACTTTAACCCTACCCTTCAATCTAACCCCAGACTTCAGCATAACCCTGCCCCACATTACTCACCCCTCAATCAAACCCAATCCCTTCACTTGAACCTCAGCCCTGTCCAATATTTACCCCCACACGCTAACCTCATCTCACTCTATCTCCATCCTTCACCTAAACTGTGCCCCCTTATACTAACCCCACAACTCCACTCTAATCCCACTGTTTATCGTGCCCCTGACTAGAATATCTAGAATCATCAGACGTCAAACCTCAGTTACGCTACATTTTCGGCACTCGCTATGTTCACTACACAGGTGAGAAACAGGTGAGTACAAAGTAGTTTTGTAATCTTTAAGCCCTAATCACTTTCATGTCATCTTCAGGATTTTTTCACAAGACTGTAGTTGATGGAAAAACAGATTAATCTGCATTTTCTTTTTCCTCCCCAAAACCTTCCAGTGAAAATCAATGTTTAACAGTGATTGTGGGTGTGATCAAGGGCATGGTCGATCAGCAGGAAACAGGAAATAGGCCACAAGTCTAGTATCAGGTCACGCACTCCTGGGTGTCCAACTTTTCCAGCTGGTGTTTGATGTGCAGCGTGTTCTTTTCAGCTGTTTATTATCCCTCCGCAAAGAGATAAAGTTTGTTTGCCCATCTTGCTCTATAGAGGCTGCAAAATGCCGCTTCTTATCAGTGACATTTCGTTCAGTTGTGAGATCAAACACAAAAATAAAACCACGTTATCTGAACTGTGAATTGTATATACAGCTTATCTGTGAAGCACATTGTTATACAGAGATGAGTTTTTTGTTGCTTTGCATAAATTTGTTTACATTTTCCACATCTGACATAAAACCTGTTTCAATTATATTTCTTCAACACGACTCCATCGCTCTAGTAACCTTATTTAATAAAAAGCAGTTGGGACACATGACCACGTGTCTACCTTCATACTGATGTAGTGAGTGAGCTAGGTGGTGTTAGTGTTGGGGTTTTTAGTGTTGTTGGTGTGTTTGGTGTTGGTGGTGTAGTGGGTGTTTTGAGTGTTTGGTGTTAATGTTTTGACTGTTTTGAGTTTTTGTTGTTGGTGTTTGGGTGTTGGTGTTTTGAGTGTTTGGTGTTAGTGTTTTGACTGTTTTGAGTGTTTGGGTGGTGTTGGTGTTTGGGTGTTGGTGTTTTGAGTGTTTGGTGTTAGTGTTTTGACTGTTTTGAGTGTTTGGTGTTGGTGTTTGGGTGGTGGTGGTGTTTTGAGTGTTTGGGTGGTGGTGGTGTTTTGAGTGTTTGGGTGGTGGTGGTGTTTTGAGTGTTTGGGTGGTGGTGGTGTTTTGAGTGTTTGGGTGGTGGTGGTGTTTTGAGTGTTTGGTGTTGGTATTGTTGGTGTTTTGAGTGTTTGGTGTTGGTGTTTGGGTGGTGTTGGTGTTTTGAGTGTTTGGTGTTAGTGTTTTGACTGTTTTGAGTGTTTGGTGTTAGTGTTTTGACTGTTTTGAGTGTTTGGTGTTGGTGTTTGGGTGGTGGTGGTGTTTTGAGTGTTTGGGTGGTGGTGGTGTTTTGAGTGTTTGGTGTTGGTATTGTTGGTGTTTAGAGTATTTGGTGCTGGTATTGTTGGTGTTCTGAGTGTTTGGTGTTGATGTTTGGGTGTTGTTGGTGTTCTGAGTGTTTGGGTGGTGTTGGTGTTTGGGTGGTGTTGGTGTTTTGAGTGTTTGGTGTTAGTGTTTTGACTGTTTTGAGTGTTTGGTGTTGGTGTTTGGGTGGTGTTGGTGTTTTGAGTGTTTGTTGTTGGTGTTTTGACTGTTTTGAGTGTTTGGTGTTGGTGTTTGGGTGGTGTTGGTGTTTTGAGTGTTTGTTGTTAGTGTTTTGACTGTTTTGAGTGTTTGGTGTTGGTGTTTGGGTGGTGTTGGTGTTCTGAGTGTTTGGTGTTGGTGTTGATGTTTGGGTGTTGTTGTTGTTCTGACTGTTTGGTGTTGGTGTTGTTGGTGTTTTGAGTGTTTGGTGTTGGTGTTTGGGTGGTGGTGTTGTTCTAAGTGTTTGGTGTTGGTATTGTTGGTGTTTTGAGTGTTTGGTGTTGGTGTTGTTGGTGTTTTGAGTGTTTGGTGTTGGTGTTTGGGTGGTGGTGTTGTTCTAAGTGTTTGGTGTTGGTATTGTTGGTGTTTTGAGTGTTTGGTGTTGGTGTTTGGGTGTTGATGTTGCTGGTGTTTGATGCCTGCTGTCTGATTCTTGGAGCTTTGGTGCTAATGAATCTAACGAGCACTAGGAACTATAAACATGAACTAAACTTCATTGTGTAGCTGAACACTCGAACATTACGAGGAAAGCCATTTTAGACAATAGATATTTTTCCCTCACTGCATGTTATGACTCCGCCCACCTCAATGCCCTGCTTTCCAAAGATTGAAGGTAGAACTGAAATGAATGTTTTTTTATTCTTCCTGTGCTTCCATGTTCTCCTTTTTCTTTCTGTTTTCCCCTGATCTCTAATTTCGTTTTTCTTTCTTTCTTTCTTTGTCTTTGTTCTAGTTCTCTTTGTTTCTTTATTCTCTTCCCTTCTCTTCTTTCCCCAAACAGTACCACTCGAACCAATACCAGAACCAAAAGCTAAACAGATCAGTCTGAGGATCATCTGGAAAAACACCAACAGACTCTTGAAGCGTTAATATGTTTAGATAAACGCACTTTCACACTGTTTACAGCTTTAAAAATGATTTGAAAAGTATCTTCATTCCTTCCATCACAATAAAAAAAAACATCTCTTGTTAAAGCAGGCGTGTGTGTGTGTGTGTGTGTGTGTTTATTGCTGTATTGATTGGTCTCATTTAACGCCTCTGCGCACACTGTTCAGTAAACAAACAGCCGTGTTACCCGTGCGGAGTTTCTCTTACGCTGCTGTAATTGCGTATTAATGCCTCGCACTTCATAAAAAATCTCTTGTAAAAACATCGCCATGGTAACAGGCCTCTTTTTATGAGAGAAGGATGCTTTGTGCTCCGTTTAAGAGCGCGATTAAAGACACTTGTCGTTTTTTATACCATAATAAGAGCTGGTGCTGTAGCTGGTGCGCTTCATAACAAGACGTCGTGTCGGGATTTTTATGTCCTTGTGCAGTTCGTCGTGTTTGGAGTTCGTTATGTTTACTTACTCCGCGGCTGTGATTTTATTTTTAATAGTGTGAAGATGTAACAGGAGCCTCGGCGGTGTATTACTCACACCTTGGAAGGGATTGATGGAGATTTGGAGCTCTGCGTGGAAGCATGCACAGACCAGAAAAGCTGCTGAAACAATCTGTGTACTTGAAACGATTTAGTTTCTCTACTTGCTCAGTTCTAATACTGTTTTAACGTGTCTGAGATGTCCACTGTGTCCACATCCTGAAATACTGAGTGACGGGTGGTGTGATGATGCAGAGTAATTGCTATTATCGCCCTGAAACTGATTACATTTGGCTGACGTGCTTATCCAGAGCGACGTACATTCATCTCATTTATACAGCGGAACAGTAGAGGGTTAAGGGCCTCGCTCAAGGGCCCAGCAGTGCCAGCTCGGAAGTGCTGGGATTTGAACTCACGACCTTCAGATCAGAAATCCAACGTCTTAACCACTGAGATACTTTTTTTTATCTATTTATAATTCATTTGGATGTTTTTCAGCTTTACGTTGCAAAGCTCTGACACTGGAGACTCCTTCCATAAATGTCACGTAAACATCTCCTTACAGAAAATCAACAACGACATCTTTTTTAAAAAGCAGTTTATGTTCAGCGTCTGCCGTTCAAGTCCGTGTGAATGCTGTAGAAATGATATCGTGTTTATTAAATTAATCAACGCCCTCTAACCAATCAGAATCCAGAACTGAACGCCGCACCTGTATTTTATTCGGTATTTACCGTTTTGTAACTCTAATGTCAGGTTGATTGACTTTGGATTCAGTTTAGATAGATGTTATGGAGCGTCCTTACCTGTTAGTCAGGCCATGTCTAAAAAAAAAAAAAAAAAAAAAAGAATCAATAATATGATTCATTTATGAGGCTGGTAGTTTCATCTCCTTCAAAACATGAGCACGTGCGAGGTGAATAGCTTTATAAAAGACACGGCTGTATATGATAACCTCACAGCACTGCGAATTGGAAAATATTAGCAGAAATATTAGTCATAATCCTATATTAAATATCATATCTTTACACAGTGCTGTAATCCAATATGGCTGTGCTAACAACGCTAATCTGAATGGAAGTAATGAAATGAATATAGATATCCTCAGTATGGGATTGCTCACAGCTGAAGCTAATCGCGTTCCCACTTTCCCTGCTGGAAGAGGAATTTCTCACGAACGTCGCTCGCGAGTTTAATGCGTTATTTACGACTAATCCAATTTAAAGCTCACACAGTCCGCTGCACTCTCATTAACCTCTCATTAGAGCAGGACAAAGGCCCGCGATGTTAATAAACGCTTAATTAAATCACCGACGGTACGCCTCGCCTCCAGAGGGTTTGATGCCTGAGAACTGGAGGATTTAGTGGGATCAAATGTAATAAAATGTAATAAAGTGATTCTTATAAGACGTGGTAATTGAGGAGTATCACATCACATTCCTGTGTGGGAATCATTTCTGTCAGCGGTTCACACACCAGCTCACACACAGGTGAGCGTGAGGGGAAAAACACACCAGAGTCAACCGAAAATACCAAGAACTACACAACGAACGCTCAGAAATCAAAATATACACGTTTGTAATATATGTATTGCAGTTTATTTGATTTTTTAAAAAACCCCAGTGATGTTTTGATGTTGCTTAATTGGACATTTTGTACCCATATATTTAATGTAAACTTCCTATTTATTGTACATACTCACTCTTTAGGGTGTAACACTGTTGGTCTGTTTTGAAAAAAACTTTATTACCCTGCTAAAAAAAAAAAGCCCCTATATAAACCCTAGAATTTGTAATGGTTTTAATGCTTATAATGGGAATTGTATTGGTTTTAATGGAAACTGTAATGGGTCATGTGGGTCTCTACTGGTAATTTGTTGCCTTCTATTGGCGGCATGTTATGTCTAGTGGATACCATTAAGGACCAATAATGGTAATAGTTTTAATGGTTGGCTGATGGTTTGTAATGGGATTCGTAGTAGAAACCGTTAGAATTTCTGCTAAGGTTTCTATTGTTTTTTCAGCAGAACTATTGAAATGTTACTTTTTAAAACATTTTTAAAATATATATATATATATATATATGATTAGAAAAAATCCTCCTCATATAGAGTAGGTATTATTGTGTTAAAAGTATGAGAATACTGTTGCTAGGCAACAATATGTAGCACGCCTTGTGCAACCTAGCTAAATACTGAGGAGAAAGATTTAGCTAGCTAGCATACACAGCTGTTAAATCTTCTAGACAGACAATGTGAAGGCACAGTGACAGTGGAAATAGTACCACATTGTGAGGAACAGCAACATTTACCTCAGATGTGTTGATAAGTTACTAAAAAAAGGCTCAGAACTAATAAAATTATGCCGTAATTATACTTAGCATTGACCGCTAACTGAATCTCAGTCAGATCATCCATATTAGCGCTCATGGAATTCCTGAATTAATAAACATGTACTAATTTGAGTTTCCATCTAAATTTCCTTGAAGAAAAACGTGAATGTATTTGAATCATCACTGTTCTGTTAAATGATCTGATCAGAAGGAACAAAATGGCGGCACCAAAAAACGCCACCACGCTTTTATTTTGTTCTCTCTTTACCCCTTTTACTAAGATCTATGGATACCTCAAAGACATGTTTTTATATTTGAACCTTTTCCTTACAGACACGGGGATTTCATTCATAATTCTAAATTAGCATGGGAGATAAACTGAAGCCTGGCACCCTGTCCAGGGTGTACCCCGCCTTGTGCCCGATGCTTCCTGGGATAGGCTCCAGGTTCCCCGTGACCCTGAAGCAGGAATAAGCGGTTGAAGATGGATGGATGGATGGATGGATGGATGGATAAACTGAAGCTCCCAGAATACAGTGCGTTCTACAAATATGGCCGCCAAGGAAAACAAAATACCGTCGTCAGCAAACACCACCACGTTCACGGTCACCTGATTACTGGTTGCACACACTTGGATTCCATCGCAATCACAGCCATACTCACAGTATATAAGGAATCTTAGTTCACACTCTGTGTTGATTTTCACCGGTCATTACCCAGCCTTTTGATTATTGATTGCTGTCCTGCTTTTGATCTTGTTCCTGGTTTCGACTCGACGTGCTTTTGTCTGACTTTGTTAATGCTGTTTGTTGATCACCTGACCTTCACCTGCACCTCGACCTTGTCTTTGTTTTGATTGCCAAGATTATTGCCCTGCTTACCTGACAATAAACACCACCAACGGTGAGTGTGTGTCTGATTTCCTGCGTTCTGTCCACAACTTGTGTCTTCTTGGCAAACATTCATTCTCCACAAAATATTGGTACGCAAACAAATGATGAAGCAATCTGCTTTTCCACCATCTCCTGGTTTGTTTGTCACCCTACTACTTGGCATTAAAGCTAAGTTTTAATTAAAGTGTCTTGTGAAATATTCAGGCAGACAGATGGGAGTGTGTGTGTGTGTGTGTGTGTGTGTGCAGCTCTCCATCACACTGCTGTAATTACATGACGATGGCATGTTTATAGATCTTATATACAATCCTTTTTTTATGTCCTGGACTCATTACAGCTCAGATTAGATAAACACACTCTCACGTCGACCTGGGGGGTTGTACTGACATTTATACCTTCCCTTCATACACTCTTGGGGGGCATTTATTTACCCAAGATTTCATGAACCCTGGTGTGTTTTTCCCTCTTTCCCTCTCAGTTCCTTTAAGCGCAAATAAACACAGTGATACTAAAACAATCAATCTGAGACTGAGACTGTGGGAGAGAGATGGACTCGGCCTGCTCGAGCTGGACTCGACCCTCTCAGTTTGACCCTGAATCGACCCGAATGTTCAGAGTGCACTGAAAATGCTGGATTTTATGTCGTGGGCAGCATTTTATACATTTTTTTCTTAAAAACAAAACAAAACCGTAAGTTGTTAAACTGACACGTGAGGCACACACACCGTGGACGAGGCTGCAGTGCTGTAGAAAATCAATGTGAAGTTTGACTGAGAAAAGAGATTAGAAAAATGACTGATCTATCAGCGTTACTGTGATGTATATCATATACAGTACATCTCCAAAACGTTTCATCTAACAAAGGACAATAGACAACTATACAAAAAATGTGCCATTTTAATCGAATTTTAATATGCTAACTATATTATCCTGTTTATTCTGTACATAGAACGATAAACATAAATATCTATCTATCTATACGCTTAGTGTGGGAGTGACTCTAGCCAATCGTGAGCACCTGTGTGCTCATGTATGCGGAAGAGGGCAGACAGCGCTTTCCTCCTAGCGTGGTACGTTACACAGTGAGCAGTTGATGTGTTGCTAGCTGGTAGGTAATAGCGGAGCACTAGGTTGGAATTGCCAAATTAACAAATAGAGAGGTAAATGGGGTTAAAAAGCAAAAACATTTAATATAAAAGAATAGATGGTGCGTGTATGGTTTATCTTAAAGTAATGAGCTGTGACGTTTAAGACTTGAAGTCTTCACTGGAGAAATATGTA
The DNA here is from genome assembly GCA_012411365.1 of Ameiurus melas. Taxonomy (NCBI): domain Eukaryota; kingdom Metazoa; phylum Chordata; class Actinopteri; order Siluriformes; family Ictaluridae; genus Ameiurus; species Ameiurus melas. The sequence continues at coordinate 1,069,336 of CM022780.1, forward strand.
ATCGCATGGTACGCATGGAAGAACACGTCCTCACAAAGTTACGCTCCATCTACCTGGACATACCTCCTGCATGGCAACTGAATAGAGAAAGAATGCTCCTGCCGTAGAAAGGGTATTTTATTTTCAGTCAGGGGTTACAGTATAAAGCTTTTCTCTGTACCACACACTGAATGCAGCTCTTGGCAGCTATTTATCAGGACATGACCTTGAGTTTATCTGAAGGAAACAGCTAAATGTACATGGTGTAGGTCCGTAGTGATATACAAGATATACAACCTGGCTTCAGGTTGGAGCAATCTGGCATTCCCAAGTGTGGGGTGATCCAAAAAGGATGTGTGTAGTCGTTGAACCTTTAAAAAAAATAAAAGAAGACTTTCAAATGTCTAATTCATTCATGAAAGTTCTAATTCATTGCTCACATTTGTTTAAATTTGTACAAACCTCTCACAGGATCAAATGATATCTATCTGATCTGATCTGAATTATCAACCAATGCTAACATCTTTACATACCAGTCTGTAGCACTAGAATCCAGGTGTGGTCACATGACCCAAAGAGATCCCTGATTCTTTTTAAGGGCTTAGGTTATGTGCAATGCTTCTCAAATTTGCAAATGACTCATTAGATAGTGATGGGCCTAAAGACACGCCCACATTTCTATTTATGTTCGCAAAGGTATGCCCACTCCATGACATACCTTCTATCTATCTATCTATCTATCTATCTATCTATCTATCTATCTATCTATCTATCTATCTATCTATCTATCTATCTATCTATCTATCTATCTATCTCGAGCTACACTTCCTGGCTGGCTCACCAATTATTCGATTATAATATAAATGAATTTATAAACAATGCACATGCTTTGGAAGGTTTTTTTTTATCTATTTGTCTATCTATTTGTTTATCTTTCTATCTTTGTGCCTATTTTATATATTCGTCTGTCTCTAAATGTATCTCCCACAACCTGTTTTTCTCTATCTGTATATCTATTTATAGGTTATATATTCTATATTACGATACTAATATCAGTGATATTCATGTTGTGTATATTAATATTCTAATGCAGCCATAATAATATTGACTCTCTAAAGAAAGATGTAATTTCGCTACGTTTGTCAGCATGGTTCAACTCGCTTAATCTTTTCACGCCATGCATTTATTTTTACCCTCCATCGAGTGTGGTGTTTAGACGATTGTGTCCTCCATGCTCACTTCCCCTACAGTCATTCAACATGGCGTTGGTGGTGGAAATCCTTTGGGGTTTTTATTCTAATAAACATTTGGAAAGTGTTTCATTCACTTCGTGCAGCTACTTAACTCATCTAAGAGTAGAAGTGTGTGTGTGTGTGTGTGTTGTGTGTGTGTGTGTGTGTGTGTGTGTGTGTGTGTGTGTGTGTGTGGCATTAAATGCCAGGTTGCAGTTTACAGTGGATTAATGAACGCAAGGAACAAGAGGAGTGATGTTCCTTATCACAGCACTGCACATGTTCCTGAATTAATGCAAGGCGAGAGAGAGAGAGAGAGAGAGGGAGAGAGAGGGAGAGAGAGAGAGAGAGAGAGGGACAGAGAGAGAGAGAGAGAGAGAGAGAGGGAGAGAGAGGGGAGAGAGAGAGAGAGAGAGAGGGAGAGAGAGGGAAGAGAGAGAGAGAGAGGGACAGAGAGAGAGAGAGAGAGAGTTTGAGAGACTTTACTTCTCTCTCACCTTCATTTTTATCCCTCACTTTCTGTCCTTACTTCACTTTTCACTCTCTCCCCCTCATCATCCCTTTCTCCTTCTCTCTGTTCTCCTCCTGTCTGAGTCAGCCTGTACTTATATGCAGCATCTCCTCTTTTCTAAACCCTGCAACTCCAACATTCTTTTTTTCTGCAACTTTTTTTTTCTCATTTGATTATTTGTCATGCTGTCTAGACAGATGTCTAGCCTTGAGGGAATAAACTGGAAAATATTTACTCTGCATGTTTCTTACCCCTTTTTAAATATATCAGCTCATGCTGGCAGTTTAGAGCAGTGAGACTATATGCTGCCCGCTTAAATAAATGTGAGTCACTCTCAAATGGCTTCAGATTAGACATGAACTTTAGGGTCTGATCTAAATGATCAAACCATGCTTTAATAAATTTCCACCCACTAGTTCTACAGTCACTCCAAATCATGTGACCACACATGACTTACGGATATTCCCTGATCCTTTTTCAGGGGTAGTATTGTGCAATGTTCTCAATTTTACAAATCAGGAATTCGTTTGTGGTGGGCCAAAACCATGCCTACATTTCCTCTATGGTCTACATGGTCTGCCCACTCAATGGCTTAACATACCTTCCGTGGTTTGATTCATATAGACTAAACCCTGTGCTTCTGAAGTACCATTATACCTCCTGGCTGGCTCGCCAATTTAAATGATAGAAATGTTTATACAAACAATGTGCGTGCTGTGGAAGGTGTGTTTTTCTATCTATCTAGCTAGCTAGCTATCGAAACAGCATTGGACGTTCTCACTGTGGTTGCTGGGACTATGGTTGCTGTGATGGCCTTAGGAGGGTAATGATCACATACAATTTTGCACTCAAGTCTCCTTTAGTGAACAGTGGACTAGTTCAACAAACAGACTTCATGTGTAAAACCCTAATTAACTTTCCTTTACTTTCACACTATCCGTCGTTACCCAGCTGAGGACGGGTTCCCTTCTGAGTCCGGTTCCTCTCAAGTTTTCTTCCTCTTATTATCTCAGGGAGTTTTTCCAATAGGGATAAATTCACACACTTAAAATCTGTATCTTGTGTTTATATATTTCTGTAAAGCTGCATTGAGACAATGTCCATTGTAAAAGCACTATACAAATAAAATTGAATTGAATTGATAAAGAACATTCGTTTTGTTAGCATTAGCTTCAGTTCAAATAGAATCGTGATGTATGTCATATCTGAGATATGCCATACTGTATGTCTCTGAAACAACACAAAATGGACGGTGATGTTTTTCCATCGTGTAGGTCATCACAGCAGCGGTGACTCCAAAGTGAGGACGTTTCTCCGACCTTCGTGCAGGTCCTCAGACGAGCAGAGAAAAGTCCTGAAGATTAACACACAAGTCCACTCACTTTGACTCCCTACCAGACAATTCAATCCAGACTGGTGAATCAATTACGTGTGTCTCAGATGAAGAGGTCGAGGCTTTTAAAGTCCAGATTGAAATGTCCATTCCTATTTACTCCCGAACAGACGGATGCGTCTCTGTCGCTTCACAGACGTCTGATCCTGACTGAAAAACAAGGAGAAGACAGAAATGGAGAAAGAGGCAGATATTTTGGAATGCTCAGCACTTAGTGTCAAAATAAATCTGAAAATGTATGAAAAGAATGGAGCGAGTAGTCAAGCGCATCCTCCATGATG
>CM022780.1:1082731-1085231 GCA_012411365.1 Ameiurus melas
GATGTAGAGTACGGTGTAGAGTACGATGTAGAGTATGATGTAGAGTACGATGTAGAGTACGGTGTAGAGTATGATGTGGAGTACGGTGTAGAGTACGGTGTAGAGTATGATGTAGAGTACGATGTAGAGTATGATGTAGAGTACGGTGTAGAGTACGATGTATGAAGTGGCACGGTGTAGAGTAATGCGTGTAGAGTATGATGTAGAGTACGGTGTAGAGTAAGTGTAGAGTAATGGTGTAGAGTACGGTGTAGAGTAAGATGTAGAGTACGATGTGGAGTACGTTGTGGAGTACGATGTAGAGTACGATGTAGAGTATGATGTAGAGTACGGTGTAGAGTACGATGTAGAGTAAGGGGTAGTATGGATGTAGAGAATGTAGAGTATGATGTAGAGTATGATGTAGAGTACGGTGTAGAGTACGATGTAGAGTATGATGTAGAGTACGATGTAGAGTACGGTGTAGAGTATGATGTGGAGCACGGTGTTAGATTACGGTAGAGTATGATGTAGAGTGCAATGTAGAGTACTTGTAGAGTATGTACGTGATGTGTAGATTACGGTGTAGAGTATGATGTAGAGTACGGTGTAGAGTACGGTGTAGAGCAGATGTAGAGTACGGTGTAGAGTACGGTGTAGAGTAATGCGGTAGAGTACGTGTAGAGTAAGATGTAGAGTACGATGTGAGTACGATGTGAGTAATGTCGTAGAGTATGATGTAGAGTACGGTGGTAGAGTAATGTAGAGTACGATGAGTACGGTGTAGAGTACTATGTAGAGTATGTAGAGTACGGTGTAGGAGTAATATGTAGAGTATGATGTAGAGTACGATGTAGAGTATGTAGACGTGTAGAGTATGATGTAGGTATACGGTGTAGAGTACGGTGTAGAGTACGTATGATGTGCAAGAGTACGTGTGTAGAGTATGTGTGGAGTACGGTGTAGAGTACGATGTAGAGTATGAAGTAGAGTACGGTGTAGAGTACGTGTAGAGTATGATGTAGTGTAGGCAGTGTAGAGTACTTGATGTAGAGTACGGTGTAGAGTAAGATGTAGAGTACGATGTGGAGTACGATGCGTGAGGTACGATGTAGAGTATGATGTAGAGTCACGTGTAGAGTACGGTGTAGAGTATGATGTAGAGTACGGTGTAGAGTAATGTGTAGAGTAATGTAGTACGGTGTAGAGTAAGATGTAGAGTACGATGTAGAGTGAATGGTGTAGAGTAATGTATGTAGAGTTGATGTAGAGTACGTGTAGAGTACGTAGGTAAGTACGGTATGAGTACGTGAGTACGGTTAGAGTATGATGAGTACGGTGTAGAGTATGATGTAGAGTACGGTGTAGAGTTGTAGAGTACAGAGTAGTGATGAGTACGTGTGTAGAGTACGTGTAGAGTACGATGTAGAGTACGGTGTAGAGTACGGTGTAGAGTATGGTAGAGTATGATGTAGAGTACGTAGAGTATGATGTAGAGTAATGTAGAGTAATGACGTAGAGTACGGTGTAGTACGGTAGAGTAACGTGTGTAGAGTCGATGAGAGTAATGATGTAGAGTTACGATGTAGAGTACGGTGTAGAAGTATGATGTAAAGTATGATGTAAAGTACAGTGTAGAGTATGATGTAGAGTATGATGGAGAGTACGGTGTAGAGTATGATGTAGAGTACGGTGTAGAGTACGATGTAGAGTATGATGTAGAGTACGGTGTAGAGTACGGTGTAGAGTATGATGTAAAGTATGATGTAAAGTACAGTGTAGAGTATGATGTAGAGTACGGTGTAGAGTACGGTGTAGAGTATGATGTAAAGTATGATGTAAAGTACAGTGTAGAGTATGATGTAGAGTACGGTGTAGAGTGCGATGTAGAGTATGATGTAGAGTATGGTGTAGAGTATGATGTAGAGTATGATGTAGAGTACGGTGTAGAGTAAGATGTAGAGTATGATGTAGAGTAAGATGTAGAGTACGGTGTAAAGTACATGTAGAGATGTATGTAGTGTACGGTGTAGAGTAATGCATGTAGAGTACGGTGTAAGAGTATGATGTAGAGTACGGTGTAGAGTATGATGTAGAGTACGGTTAGAGTACGGTGTAGAGTACGATGTAGAGTAAGGTGTAGAGTACGGTTAGAGTAATGTAGAGTAAGGTGTAGAGATGTAGAGTAATGCATGTAGAGTACGATGTAGAGTATGACGTAGAGTACGTGTGTAGAGTACGATGTAGAGTACTTATGTAAGTACGGTAGAGTAAGATGTAGAGTACGATGTGGAGTACGATGTGGAGTACGATGTAGAGTATGATGTAGAGTACGGTGTAGAGTACGGTGTAGAGTACGATGTAGAGTACGGTGTAGAGTATATGTAGAGTATGATGTAGAGTATGATGTAGAGTATGATGTAGAGTACGGTGTAGAGTACGGTGTAGAGTACGGTGTAGAGTAAGGTGTAGAGTACGGTGTAGAGTATGATGTAGAGTATGATGTAGAGTATGATGTAGA
>CM022780.1:1092731-1095231 GCA_012411365.1 Ameiurus melas
GTAAATTGTTTAGTTCCAGTGATGGGAAACTGTAACGTTGTTGTATAAAAGTCGTTACGATGTTGTGGGAAAGTCGTAAGTCGTTAGCTGTGATGTCAAGTACAACCTTGCGATTGGCTGAACAGTTTTGAATAAAAAGCTCCGCCCATTTTTTACAGACAGATCCCTGCCTTTCATCCGTGCTATGATCTCTCATACGAGAGCAAAATTGATCTTTTAGTGAGCAACAAATTTAAAAATAATTTTTGTTCTAGTCTGTGAGGAACTTCTTTGCTCTCAGCAATAAAAATGAAAACACTTGACATAGCAGTCTGTCAGAAAAACCCGAGCAGGCAACTAATCATAGTCACAAAAACGCCTGTGGGGAAAATAAAAAGTGATGGATAAGAAGAGTTTCAGATAGGTTTCGGAGACTAACCTTCAAACACTTTGTAGTAGTTGATTGTTTTAAAAAATGATGATATCGGGAACGTTGGTGTTTGACAGACTATCCAGGACTGTATCTGATTGGCTGCTGCTCTCTTAATGAAGTCTTTATTACAACTGTGTCTGAGCATTCGTATTAAAGTGAACTTTTATTATTACACTCTTATATAGATATAGAACAACTGAAAGAGTTCAACACAGCGAATGCTTCGAGTGGTTTCCCCAAATTCAACTGAAAATGCAACTTATAATGATTTCTCCAGTCTCAGAATGATTCACCCCCTTCATGATGAGCATCTTTAGTACTTAGTAGAGCTCCTTTTGCTGTTATGACCTGCTGCAAACGAGATGCAGATCTTCTGCAGCGTTCCTGAGGAATCTTCTCCCGTTCCTCATGAGCAGTGGCCTCCAGTTCAGTAATATTCTTGGGTTTGTGTGCTGAAACCGCCTTCTTCAAATCCCACCAGAGATCTTCTATGGGGTTCCAGTCAAGTGATTGTGATGGTCCTGTTGCATCTTCCAGAATTCTTCTGTAACCAAGCCTTGGTGATGGATTTTGAGGTACGCTTGGGAACATTGTCCTGTTGGAAGGTCCGATGACGCCCAAGCATCAGCTTCCTCAGAGATGGCCTGATGTTTTCTCCAAGGATTTCTTGATACTTCACTGAGTCCATATCGCCTTCCACACGCTGCAGGTTTCTGGTGCCAGAGGATGCAAAGCAGCCCCTGAACATCACCGAGCCTCCACCATGCTCGACCGTGGACAGAGTGTTCTTTCTTCATTCTTCTTCCTCCAGACATACCGCTGATCCAGAAAAGTTCCAGTTTTGTTTCATCGCTCCACAGAACAGAATCTGAAAACTTCTGTGGATTATTTCTATGATTTTGAGCGACTTTTCTTGTGCTTTTGGGTCAGTAGTGGTGAACGTCTTGGAGTTCTGGCATGGAAACCTTCTGCGCTTGCTACACGCCTTGCTGTGCTCAATAATACCGCAGTGCCTGTTGCACCAAGTCTCCCACAGTCACAACCCCCCCCCTTTTTGCTCATTAATTAACTGTAATAATATAAACAGTATTTAATCAGATGGAGCGTTCGAGATTATTAAAAGGAAAATCATTATTTAAAAAAACGGGACAGCTGAGATTTATGTAAACATCCTGTTTACACACTTAAGTTTTTTTTTTTTCTCTCCAGATATAACAGCATACTTCATTAACACACACTAATTAAAGTTCATGTTAATTGGTAATTAATTGCGGTTGGATGAAGTTCAGCTGAATTTCAGCGTGTGAGTTATGATCGATTGTGTAGCCGGGGGTGAAATAAACATTTCTTAACGTATGTGCTTAAGATTCAGCCAGCGTTTAAATAAATACGGATTAGTACGTGAATAAATCCATTAGAAGACTGGCGCTATAATTCATGCTCGTTAAGGGAACTTTAACATCACAACCTCCCGACTTTTCTTCCAGTTATCATTTTATTGTACATCACGATGTTTCATTCATGAGAAAATTATATTCAGTATGAATATTTATGAAATAAATAACACGACTATAACAGATAAAATAACAACATTTACCTGATAATCACCTGAAAACACATCCAGCTGCACACACCTGCTTTAAAGCGACATGTAATGTTCTTCTTCTTCTTCTTCTTCTTCTTCTTATTCTTCTTATTATTATTATTGTTATTCTCTCGGGTGAATTCTCTCGGCTCCTGTCGGCTCGAAAAGGAACCTCCTACGATTAGATCTCGTTTGAGTCCAATTAAGAAGGGTTAATTAAGCGTTTAATTGAAAACAAAGACATGTCCGATGCTGTGAGTAATGTAGACATCTTCTTGCGTCTTCTCGTCTCTGCGAGGAGTTTAACAGCCAGTAATTTTCCAGATGAGATCACCCGGGTCGTCAGTGTGGAAATTCACAGTAAATAAACAAGTAAATAAATAAATAAATCAATCAATCAATAAATAAATCAGTCCTATTTTGATTAATCAGACACAGGAACCGCACTTCATTAGACACATTGTTTGCCGTCGAATTAGGATCTGTATTTGTATTCCGACCTC
>CM022780.1:1100231-1130231 GCA_012411365.1 Ameiurus melas
CAAGTTAGTGTTTTCTGGTTTTGATCATATGCTAACCATGAGTAAGAACAACCAACTAACCAAACAAACATCCAACCAAACAACCAATCAAACAACTAACCAAACAAACATCCAACCAATCAACCAAACAAACAACCAACCAAACAACCAATCAAACAATCAACCAAACAAACATACAACCAATCAACCAACCAAACAAACAACCAACCAATCAAACAACCAACCAAACAACCAATCAAACAACTAACCAAACAACCAATGAAACAATCAACCAAATAAACATCCAACCAATCAACCAACCATCAAATAATCAACCAAACAACTAACCAAACAACCAACCAAACAACCAATCAAACAAACAAACAACCAACCAAACAACCAACCAAACAAACAACTAACCAAACAACCAACCAAACAACCAACCAAACAAAAAAAACAACCAACCAAACAAACAAACAACCAAACAACCAACCAAACAACCAACCAAACAAACAAACAACCAACCAAACAACTAACCAAACAAACAACCAACCAAACAACCAACCAAACAACCAACCAAACAACCAACCAATCAAACAACCAAACAAACAACCAACCAATCAACCAACCAAACAACCAATTAAACAATCAACCAAATAAACATCCAACCAATCAACCAACCATCAAACAACCAACCAAACAACCAACCAAACAACCAACCAATCAAACAACCAATCAAATAATCAACCAAATAAACATTCAACCAACCAACCACCCAAAGAAACAACCAACTAATCAAACAACCAACCAACCACACAACCAATCAATCAAACAACCAACCAAACAAAGAAACAAACCCACAATTAGACACAAAACAAAAGAAAGTCACATTTCATTCATGCACAAAGAATTCATGAAGTTACGCAAGTTATAAATGATTTATGACTTTAATATAATGAAAAAAGGACATTTTGTTCTTTACAATATACTTTCAGTTCTGCAAAGCAAGCTTTTTTTTTTTTTAATCTCACTCCATTGCCGTAGCAATGGAAAACATGGAACTTTCTGTGAAAATATTCCTCAGTACACGCTGCGTCGACTCAGTGCTGTCGAATGGAGCATTAGCTTACATCACTTAAACATGTACATATGCTTGAGACATCTAGATGAACCCTTTTGGTAATCGTTCTGTGTGTTTTGTTGGGTTTTTTTTTTTACGTTTTTTTTTTTTTTTGCAGTTTTCTGAATATTGATATTTACATAAACGTTAATTGCTTCAGTTCCTTTCGTTATGATGCATACGGATCTGCGTTTATTCTGTAATGTTACCCAGTGTCCTTTGCGTCTCTGGTGTGAGTCCACCTCGAACGTGAACTATGAGGAAAAAAATAAGGCCACGTAATAGATTGCACATAACTGGATAAACACAACAAGATTATTTCATTTTGTAGAAACGTTATATGACGTGACACGAAAGCAGGTTGTGCAGTTCGTAACTCGCGTGGTTCGGAAGTTCGTTTCCTGGTTGCAGTTCCACGGTACACCGAATCGTTTCGGTTGACGACGACATCCCGATCTTTTCCCAGCAGGTAAATGTCTGACGCTCGACACTGTCTCGAGTCGATGACCAAACTTGTGAACTTGTGTCCAAACTTCTTCCTCTTCTCGTGGTTTTTTTTTATCAATTCTTCAGGAAATCCAGATGGATCCGGTCTGAACATGCAGCATTCAATACTCTCCTTTCTGTTCCCTTCAATCTCCCCAGAATAAGAATTATAATAATTACAATATTCAAGACAATCATCGTTCTTGACTTCAAGACTTTCACATTATAATTATGTACAATTTAAAAGAAGAAAATCATATTTCAAAGGATAAAATTATACACGTGGGCGGCCCATTAGCATCACAAGCCCACTTCAGACTGGAACGAATTCTCTTTAAGTGGTCACTCTTCTGGATTAGATCTTTTTAGATGATTACATTTTCATCTTTCTTTTCTTTTCCTTGAGTCAAATCTGTCAGGAAAGTGCATAACAGGACTGAGAAAGCTGTCAACGATGACGTGCTCTCACATCGTGTCGACAGGATGCGGATTTAGATTTCAAACACTTCACACGGAAATAAACACGCCACTATGAAGGTAATGACTCCGGACTGACAAAAAGTGAGCGAGTAAAGAGAAAAGAGGAGTAATGAAAGCAAAGTCTAAAACCACCTTTCAGAAAAAAGGGAACCACGAATACACGCAGAAGGATGGAACGTTACGAATATGAATAGATGATTCCAAAAGTTCAGGGTTGAACAGCTTGATGAAACTCCAATACTCTGAAAGATGGTGGAGTCAAAGGTTGTAAGAACATGTCAGGAGCTGAAGAATCCAGAGTGTGACTGCACACAGTTTTTCTCCAAGATGTTATAGTCCAATTGTGAATGCAATATCTATCCCAATTTCTCCCCAGTGCTTCTCAAAAAATGATCCAAATCATGGGATGACTCCATTTTCCTAGATGGCCAGATGAAGAAGGTTGCAGAGCCATGATGGAACACTTTGTTTCTTAAAAATTGTGGAGTCCAGGATGGAAAAGGATTGCCGAATAGAATTTTGTAACCCCAGGCGTTCTTGAAGATGGTGCAATCCAGTGTTAGAGGTAGGGTAGGACAGACCCACAGAATATTTTGCCCACAGAATATGGTGATGTCCAGGGTGGAAGGGCTTAAGGCCATTTTAAAACCCCAGTTGTCTAGAAAGACAGTAATGGGGATGTCTTCAGGTTCAGGAGAGACTCTTTATTTCCCCTGAATGCTTGAATCTGGGTGTAAAAGCATGACTGCACCCCATATTTTCCCTTTATGAAGATGGTGCGATCCAGGGTTGAGGTAGGATGAGAAACCATGATGGGGATGTGTTCCTCAAAGATAGTGGCATTCAGGGTCAAGATATTTGTCTCAGAATGGTGGAATCTGGGGGATGATGGTACCCAGTGCTTCTCAAAGATGGTAGGTTCAAAATCTTGATGGGATGACAACATTTTTCCATGGTTGGAGAAGTTTGCCAAGCCTTGATGTATTTTCTCAAAGATGGTGGTGTACAAGGTCAGAAAATAGAATGGTGGAATCCAGGTGTAAAGGCATGACTGCACCCTGTTTTTATTGAAAGATGTGGAGTCCAGGGAGGAAGAAGGGCTTAAGGGCATTTTAAAACCCCAGTTGTTACTGAAGATGGTGTGATTCAGGCTGGAGGTCAAGGTGCAAACCAATGATGAAGACATGTTCCTCAAAAATAGTGGTTTCAGGGTCCCTTATTTCTCCAGGTATAAAGGCACCCTGTGGTCCTCAAAGAGTCTAGATAGACCACTATTTTTCTCAGAATGGTAGAATCTGTGTGTAACAGCATGGCAGTGACACATTTCTCTCAAAGTTAACCCAAGGTCGCAGATGTGTAGAAGGGCACGATGGGGACTTTGTTGTCATAGTGGTTTCCAGAGTAGAACTATAGCCTAGGATTCCATTTGGCTCCACAATGTTGGGTTGATGGCATCCCGATTTGGTCAAATGGTGTGGTCCAGACAGGACGCTGTACAGATTTACCAAAAATAAAAGCAAGGGAGACTTTGTATTCAGTTCATCCCACTTAATATCGAGACAAAGTCATCACTGTCAACTTCCTTTATCATCTATCAATGTCTTTTCTCTTATTCTTCTGTTCTCCATTGATCTCAAATAGATACGCGCTTTACGGTGCTCTCACGCCTTATTTTTTGTCTTTGTTGATCTGTTTTTGATAAGAAATAACATTGCAGTATAGAGAGGACAGACAGACAAGCGAAGTGATTCTGTATTTTGGTGGAGGGTCCAGAGACTCCCTCAGGGTTAAGACCTCAGGTTGAGTTGAAGTTCAGAGGGCAATGTTTCCCAAAGTGAAGACCAGTGGGAGCATCCATGCCTCAGTGCAGAGCGCCAGTCTGGCACTCCAGTTTGAGGGCTTCCACCCAGGGCTCTTGGCAGGTCCTATAATTTCCTTCAAAAGAGAAAAGTCAGAATTAGATTAGCATCAGTCCAGTTAGCTATTCTACAGTCTAAAAGTCTAAACCCTCATACCAAGAGCTGGGCTTCAAATTTCTAACAGAAGTTCTAACGCAAATAACTACCATTACTGTACACAGCAAGCCACGTAGCTAGCACTTACAAGTGACATTGTATTTGTTAAATACGATCAGCTAATCGCGAAATTGCTGGTATGACATCACAGCTATCCCGAAGTTAGTTTTCTTCCTCGCATGTTATTTTAAGAAGCCATAAGAAGTCGACTTAACTATTAATAAATCCGAACGCACACCCCTTTTGTCCAGTCTAAAAAAATGAGTTACCTCGTCTCCACAGATGAAGCCTTTTGAGGTGCTGCACTTTGGTTCGTTTTCCTGAATAATGAAGGACAAGAAGAGAAATCAACCAGAAGCTAAGAAATTCTACAATTTCATTTAGTTGCTAACAAAAGTTTTTGGTTAGATCTGAAATTCATAACCTTTTTGCAACTTCAGCTAGTTTACTATTAATACAAGCTAGCTAATAATATATTAAATACCAAATATTAAAATATATACGCTCGATACAATCATTATGACACACGTATGAAGGTGCATCCGTCGTCTCGTCCAGATAAGAAAACGGAATAAAATGTCAATTTCTGTCGCTCCGGTGGCGAAGCTCGGAGAGACGTGGTCTTACCCACTCCAACAAAGCGCTTTTCAATTAGACGTGTCTTACACTGCTGGGGTTTTTTTTTTTTTTTTCAGCCGGCGCTGTTGTACATCAGATGTGAGTCACGCTGACATTTGCAGTAAGACCACTGAGGCTTAGCGGAGATCATTGTCTCTACACACCTTAAAATAGAGCATACGCCGAGCGAGCGGTGTGTTTCAATTAGCTCTTTCTCTGCTTGCTTTGATAAAATCCTCACACTCGAGCGAATTAAACAAAAACCTGAGAAGAGAGATTACAAAGTAGCATCCTCCGGCTGACAGTAACGCACCTCCTTAATGCTAAACAAACAAAAAAGAAGAAAAAAAAAGATCGTATTATAGCCGATTCGTTGTCTTGCTAGCGAGCTTAGTAACTGTTTTTATTAGCGGATTTATCTGAAAGTTGCTTGTATGAAATCATTATAAACCTTTATTCCCCCACTCTGGTGCACTGCTTAGCATAAACTTGCAAACAAAATAACGACAGTACACAACAAACAGTTTACACGATGTTAGCGCGCTTGCTAGCTGACTTGCACAATAACAGCTAGACGAATGTTAATTATTTTTTTGCTAGCATTAAGACGCAATAAATGACAATAATTAGTCAATAGTGTTAGCTAACTTTGTTAATTATGTAGCATCATGTAACAATGTTAACTTTAGCTAATTTCTGTACATAGGAATTTTTTTGGTGCATACTGGCTAGCTTAGTTAATGTATAACAATAATGCTAACAATTTCATTTTTTTCACATATATTTCAGTCGAATTGTAATACATGATAGCTCACTCAAGTTGCCAAAATATTAACCTTTTGTGTTTGGTGATTGGCCGATCAAATTTAAATGAAGCCCCGCCCCTTTAATGACCAGGATGTTCTTCTCATCTTGGATTTATTACTCTTTTGGATTCAATCTCTACTGTAAAATGTCCGGCCTGCTCGCATTCTCTTTTGGTATTGCTAACTCCATAGTTCTCCGTCAACGTTAAATGAATGTCTCAGAATGGATCTTAAGCGGATTTTCCGTAATGCTCTCTCAGCTCTGATAATCATCCGTCCAAACATCGTAATCTGTCTCTTGTCTTATCTTTGGCTTATTAAATGTTAGACAGTGGACGCCATTAGAGCAGCGATTCTCTGATAATGTAAGACCTGTTAATACCATGTTCACGCCGCTATCGGACAGGAAGTGACATCAGTCATATGTGTCTGCGTAATGGTTTACGATGGAAGGGATTTAATTACGAGCCAGTGGAGGGGTAAGACCGGCGTTCGTTTGATAAACACGTGCTCGCCATGGAGAACTGAACTGGATCCTCACGGCACGCCAGCTACAGTTTTGCTGAATGGACGGATGGTGATTGAATGCTAATGAACTCGGTGCCGTGAAGCGCGTCATGCGCTCGTTGACGTCTCCGCTAATCCCGCCGTAGTTGTCTCACGTTGTCTTTCTTTCACCCAAACACGCATTAGAATGTGCGTAAGCCTGCTGTATTCTTCACACCGGCTCGAAGTGTTTACAGCGCTGGCGGCATGCGAACGACTCGACGAGGAATACTTCAGCTTGGGTTTTTAATTGAATTACCGTGACTCAGAGGTCACTTAAGAGCATATGATGATATACTTTCACAGCTTGTAGCCGAAGGCAGGTTGTTCCACAGTGTCTCTGGAGCCATGATTTGGTTCTGTCTGCTGACAAATTTCCTTTAGAAACAGGAAGTAACGCGTGCAAGGGCTTGACAGCTAAATGCATCGAGATGTACCACAAAAGCTTAGCGCGCTAGCTAAATACGGAGAACGGTTTCTCACCATCGCCTTCACCTACGCTTGGATTTCATAGACGACGGGATCCTGTGTGTTTTTGCCCTACGTGTCTGAGTTGAGGTCAAGCTTCAGGAACGCCGATGACGAAGACGTGCCAAATTCTCCATCGGTCCGAGGTCCTATAGCTCCACCCTCTTCCAGACAAATAAACTCCGACGGTTGGAAAAGGGAAAAGAACACACAGGCTACCCGTGTTTAATGCTAACGACCTGATGCTGTAGAGCAAGACACGCCCCCTGGTGGCGGGGTATATATGTTTTAGAGAGCATTTAATGGGATGAACATAAATCTAGTACAGGATGAGTCGTCATGACATCGTGATTGCTTTCTCGGAGCTGTAAAGTTTGTGGTTTCCATAACGCCGAACAATTTGTGTAGAAACAACTTTGTAACATTTTTGTTTCAGGGGCATTTTAAAAGGCGTACGATGATGTTATGGTTATTAGGATTTTAAATTCTCACAGCGAGACAACGAAGTCATAACGGTATACTTCCAGGCTGTGATGTGTTCGCAAGGAGGGAGGATGTCAAGAGAAACGGCTGAAAGAAACGTCACTTAGAGATTTCTGTCAAAAGGAAGATGAGAGCCAGAAGCGTGATCATTTTTTCGTCTCTCGCTCTCTCACTCTTTTTAAAAAAAATCCGAGCAGGACTAGGCAAGACTTGCGAGACTCTGCGTGAATCCTTGATGCGCGACTGACAGGCTTTTGAATTGTGGCAGGAAATTTAAAAAACGGCTGTGCTCGGCTCCCTCCAGGCTATCTCTAATTATAAACTTCCTGCATGAATGCTTCTTCTGTCCTGCGTTCGCTAATTACCATATCTGCCATAAATCGTGGTCCAGACACACAACCGCCGAGTCAATACTGGCATCTATCGCGCCGTCCCCCGAGGGTTGGCGAGAGGACACATTTTTCAGCAGTTTCCTGCTTGTATTGTTCTCCTACGTACTCATTCTTTAACTCGTTTCTCTTTTAGACGTTAATTAGAGGCCCATCACTGCTACACGAGGGCTGTTTACCGACAGTCAAAGCAAACACCGGAGAAAGAAAGAAAGAAAGAAAAAAAAACCCCGGTGTGTTTGTGTTTTGAGTAAAATGCAGAAACAATGGACAAAATGTCAGTTCGTTCATTATCTGCGAGGGTCTGTTCTGCATTCGCGGCTTGATTAGTCCTGGAAATGTACACGCGACGCTGATTGAATACGTCGTGTCACCAGGGAAATGATTATCTAGTGTGTAAATATGTTTTCCTTTTTAATGAGATGCCATGTTTGTGTACAGCGGTGCCGTGAGGAAGCATGTGTAGATGACACCCGCGTGGATGATTATTATCTCCTTAAAACGATTCTAATCGTTAGTGTAAAAGCACAGGATTTATTTTCCTTCGCTCGGTCAGAGAACAGTCATGCAGTTAGCATGGATTTCTCTCCACGCTCGAGTAGACTTAGTCTATAATCCTTATTTTAAAGAATTACAAGCAATTATTACGATCTAGTGTTCCTGTTAAAGCAATCTCCCCCCAGCTAATTTGTTTATTCCATTGTTCCTGGCAACAGCTGGCAGATTTCCACCATCATTATTACCGGCTGGGAAACACGGACGTTTCGGCCACGAGCGATCGGACATAGCGGGTTTATTTTCTCGCACGTGTTGCTCATCCTTATTTCCTGCACGAGGGAGGCGACAAAAAGTCACGTCGCGTCTGTCGTTTGCATCCGCAGCCTTCCGCATCACATCGGAAATGTCGAGAAATGCAACTACGACTAAATCAGAGCCGGAAAAATAAGATCTTACCGATCGGAGACCAAGCATTAGGTGTAGCAATAAGAGAGGTCGATTTAAAGAAGGCAGAAAGGAGTCGAATAAGCACCTGGTTAGATTCCAGACCACGTCACCTCATTTACATTTACGACTTATGTTTATGTCTTTCAAACACCGGAGTAGAGAGGGTTAAGGGCCTTGTTCAAGGGCCCAACAGTGGCCCAACAGTGACAACCTTCTGATCAGTACCCCGACCACCGAGCTACCACTTCCACGTCATGTGAGAACGGTGGCATCTCGGACATCTCGGATAAACCAGGACCAGGTCGGTTTAAAACTGCTTCCCAAAATCTTAAGAGCTGAACACTCGCCTCGTCTTCGGGTTTGGTGGTGTTGGGGTAAACCGTCGGGTTTGTGTGAGGGACGTCGGGATTCGTTGATGCTGTAGTCTTCGGGACATCCGTCCCAAATGCCTGTATAGCGTTACCTGTGGAAAGATGCAAAGGTAGATCCTAGTTTAGCTTACCCGATTCGCTTTTTCACAAAATGTCCAAGAACTAGAAACGGAAACCTCTTTTCTTTCCCAATACCAGTAATGTTAAGGAAAACCTGAGTCATGGCCAATGCTGAAACCAATCCCACAGTGAACTGACACGTTAGCCACTCCTGACATGCGCTAGCTCCTTGCTGGGGTTGGGGTAATCAATATGGTTATAGTTATCATTGTGTAACCTTCTTTACATCACGTTACATTATCCTGATGTAAAGTTCATGCGTTTTCATTATTCCTGCGCTAATTTACAGTGTTACGAGTTCACGAGTTCATTCCTCCTTCCAGAGGAAGCCCTTCACGCTAGCTACTCAGTGGCGTTACTGTTATTCGTCCACGACCTTCTTTATGCCACTTTTTTGTGTGATGTTGTTCTACAAGCCTTTCTGTGATATTTCAGTATCTTCTGCTGATATCGGTATCGTCCCTACCCAGAACTCTCCTTTTTTCTCATCCTGTGTTCTTTGAGTTCGTGCTCTGGCTCCTTCAATTCCACGCCAGATCACAGACAATAGAAGAACAATAAAGCTGCTAACTGAAGGTGGTTATAATGTTTAAAAGTCATCAAACTGGACTGAATGTGTTTCTGATCTTATTCGTCAGATCTACTGAATGGTAGGGAATTCCCAGGCACAAATCCAGTGGTGTGTCTGTCACAGACAGCAAAGACAGACGTTATTGTCTCGTGTAAAAATACAATAGAGTGAAATTCCTGCCTTTGTATATCGCAACTTGTTAGCAAGCCAGCGTCAGAGTGCAAGGTCAGCTATGATTCATCGCCCCGGAGCAATTATGGGCCAAGTGACTTGGTCAAGGGTACAACAGCGTATCTGTGGTAGTCCTGGGCTCTTCTGATCACTACATTTGAACTTTCACCTCTGAGTCATCCCTTCCGAGGATCTGATCAATAACCCTGGCTTCTTGCAAAGACAGCCTTTATTATCACACAGTAAAATACAGTAGAGTGGAATTTCTTCCGTCACATACCCCAACAGGGTCAGAGCACGGGGTCATAACCTCCAAGTCATCCTTTACAAGGATCTGGTCTATAGATCTAATTCCTTTCATAGACATAGACTTGATCGTTACAGTACAGTGTCATTCTGTTCACATATACCAGCGTGTTAGGAAGCCAGGGTCAGAGCACGGGGTCAACCATGACATGGTACCCTTGGAGCAGGATAAAGGTTACGAGCATTAAAAATTCTTGATCAGAGCGGTTCTCTTGTGGTCCTCTGGTGGGATTTCACCTTGACAATTCTGATCAGTGCATCTGAACTTTAAGCAGCAAGCCCACCCGTTACAAAGATCTGGTTGGTCTATAGATCTGTTTTCTTTCCTAGACGGCAGATACAGCCTTTAGAGTAGAATAGAGTGAATTTATTATCTTTGCAGATACCAGACTGCTATCAAGCTGGGGTCAGAGAGCAGGGTCTGCCATGCTACAGCACACCACGAGAAGGTCATGGTGGTGGAGGTGGTACTGGGATTTCAGCCCAATTGAGATGACCAAGTTCGTCCATTTTCCACCAGAATTTGTCATCCTGTCTAACACTGTCCAGACAGGGAGCAGCACAAGGGCCTCTATCAGACAGAGCAGCACTGCCTGAAGCAGTTGGGTTTCTTTAAGGCACAGTGGTGGAATTGTTCATCCTCAAGAGACCACAAACCGTACTTCTTAGGCTGCTGAAAAGTGAGTGGATATTGATGTTTGAAGTGTTAGCTATTCATTCCCATCTATTCCGGGCTAGATGTTTAGAAGATTCATCCTGCTTTACACCAGGGTGGGTTTGTGGGTCAAGCTCCTGATCACGATTAGACTCATCATTAGGATTTACTGTACAGTATTGGAGCGTATATCATTTTTCGATGAAAAGAAATGAACCATAAACCGAAGATGAAGCTCGCCCTCTTGCTGAGTCAGCGATACGTTCTTTCATCTGATCTTCTTTAGATAATTGTACCCTGCAGTCAATCTGTTGTTCCTGGAGCTCGAGTCTGTATCTGCGTGTCTCATCATGTTCGCTTGCGGTTTGACCCCTGAAACTAACATTAGCTCAAATGTTTCTTCTAACGAACACACTGTGAGCACTGTACACACTGGGGTCCTGCTCCTCACTTCAAAACCACCATGATCCATTACACCCTCGCACCATGACAGCAGCAGGCTCCAGCAGGAACATCCGACTGTCAGATGGAGGAAAATAATTATCCCCTGTGTGGCTACAGCAACAACTTCAGTGGTCAGTTGGAGAAGTCACGAGGGACGTATAACACTTCCAGCTCTTTGAACAGGGTTCTCTCACACTCGTACGAGTGTTTACACCCCAAAACGGATGCATTTAGGATGTATTGATATTCAATTCAGGCTCCGCCCACACATTTACAGATCGGTTCTTGTTTTTCTCTGTGTTTTGGTGACCAGTCCACATGAACACAGCTGTTTGGATCACCAAACTGATCAAAGAGCGAAACTAGAATTCTGGTTCTGGAATGGGTTCGGTAACGGAGCGGTACGGTTCTCGATGTGGTTCTTACGCAGACAGGTGTTCTCTCTGAAGTCCCGCAGGAACTTCTCGCACTCTTCCTCCTGGTTTCCGCTGTTCTTGCAGCTACACCACGGTGAGATGGAGAAGTCCGTGTGGTTAGCGTCCTCGTAGTTAGGAGTCATGTCCGTCCCTACGAGAGGAGCAGAAAACAAACACAGACAATGAGTCTGGCAATGTCTGCCTGTCTCACTGTCTGTCTCACTGCCTGTCTTACTCTCTCACTGTCTGTCTCACTGTCTGTCTTACTCTCACACTACCTGTCTTACTGTCTCTCTTACTCTCTCACTGTCTGTCTTACTGTCTCTCTTACTCTCACACTGTCTGTCTTACTCTCTCACTATCTGTCTCACTGTCTCTCTTACTCTCTCACATTCTGTCTTACTCTCTCACCGTCTGTCTCACTGTCTGTCTTACTGTCTCTCTTACTCTCTCACTGTCTGTCTTACTGTCTCTCTTACTCTCACACTGTCTGTCTTACTCTCTCACTATCTGTCTCAGTGTCTGTCTTACTCTCTCACTGCCTGTCTTACTGTCTCTCTTACTCTCTCACTGTCTGTCTTACTCTCTCACTATCTGTCTCACTGTCTGTCTTACTCTCTCACTATCTGTCTCAGTGTCTGTCTTACTCTCTCACTGCCTGTCTTACTGTCTCTCTTACTCTCTCACTGCCTGTCTTACTCTCTCACTGCCTGTCTCTACGGTCTCTCTTACTCTCTCACTGTCTGTCTTACTGTCTCTCTTACTCTCTCACTGTCTGTCTTACTCTCTCACTATCTGTCTCACTGTCTGTCTTAATCTCTCACTATCTGTCTCACTGTCTGCCTTACTCTCTCACTATCTGTCTCACTGTCTGTCTTACTCTCTCACTGCCTGTCTTACTGTCTCTCTTACTCTCTCACTGTCTGTCTTACTCTCTCACTATCTGTCTCACTGTCTGTCTTAATCTCTCACTATCTGTCTCACTGTCTGCCTTACTCTCTCACTATCTGTCTCACTGTCTGTCTTACTCTCTCACTATCTGTCTCACTGTCTCTCTTACTCTTTCACTGTCTGTCTCACTGTCTGTCTTATTCTCTCACTGTCTGCTTGTCTCACTCTTTGTCTTACTGTCTCATCGTCTGCCTGTCAAATAGTCTGTCTCACTGTCTGTCTGTTTCACTGTCTGTCTGTTTCACTGTCTGTCTTAATGTCTCACTGTCTGCCTGCTTCTCTGTGTGTCTTAATGTCTCACTCTCTGCCTGTCACGCGTCTGTCTTACAGTCTCACTGGCTGCCTGCCCCTCTTTGTCTGTCTGACTATCTATGTTACTGTCTGTCAATCTATCGTATTGTCTCCCTGAGTCACTGTCGGTCCGTCTCAGTATCTGTCTCCCTGTCTGACGAGCTATCTGTCTCTCTGTTTGTCTGTCTCACTTTCCTTCTGCCTCACAGTCCCTCTAGTGCCTGCCGTTGACCTTTACAGAAACAAGCAAATGACTGACTTCCTGTTAACAGCATCTGTCTGTCTCACTGTGTGTCTGCCTCACTGTGTCTGTCTGTCTCACCGATGAGGCCGGTGTAGGCAGTGAGACAGGCTTGGTAGTCGTCATTAGGACAGGTGCTGATGGAGTCTTCACTCATCTGACAGTGTGTATGGAAATCCGCCAGTCTTGACCTAAAAAAACAAACAAACAAACAACACAACTGAGAATGCTTTACAGGAGGATATGGATCAAGAGTGTGTGTGTGTGTGTGTGTGTGTGTGTGTGTGTGAACAATCTCTCTACACATTACTGAGTTATTGTTCTCTCTCTCTCTCTCTCTCTCTCTCTCTCTCTCTCTCTGTTTCTAAGTCAGCATGTGGACACTGTGACCTCAGAAGGTTACAGATGATGGGGTATATTCATCCTGCAGCCAGAGAGGACACGTCATTCTCTCTCTCTCTCTCTCTCTCTCTCTCTCTCACTCTCTCTCTCTCTCTCACTCGCTCTTTCTCAAGTTCAAAGTGTACTTTTATTGGCTCGACTCTTTTAACAACGTTGCCAAAGCAAAATAATATAAAGAATTATCTAGAAAAACCGATGTGTAAAGGAACATAATTCACCACTTCAGTAATTCAATACTAAATCACTCAAATAAATATTCATGAATTGAATTAAACAGAGGTATTAAAGATTCACAGAAGCAAACATTGGATTCACTGAGTGAGAGACAAGCGATTCTTCCCCATGACTAAAAGATTCACTGGTTCAAAAACTGACTCTCTGAACGAGAGAGGAGTGACTCGCGGGCGTGATGAAAAGATTCACTGGATCAATCATTGATTCACTAAATAAGAGATACAGAACGAATGACTGAATGATCGACAGATTCAAACTCGAATTCACTGAATGACAGAGGAGCAGATTTCAGTCATGACCGAAAGATTCACTGATTCACTGAGTGAGAGACAAGCGCATCTTGGTCATGACCGAAAAGATTCACTGAATCAAATACTGATTTGTTGAATGTGAAATGAGTCATGATTGAAAGATTCACTGATTCAAACACTGATTCACCAAGATGAGAGTCAAGCGAATCTCAGCTACTACCAAAAGATTCATCGATTCAAATACTGATTCACTGAAGGAGAGTCAAGCGAATCTTGGTCATGATCGAAAAGATTCACCGAATCAAATGGTACAAATACCCGACACACGTAATTCACAGATGTTTAAAAAAGAACTGGAAAGGACTGAGTCAGTAACCAGCACCAATTTATTCGCCTTACTGACTCTGAATCAGTCATAAATGAATCGTGTCTGGTTCTTACCCGTGTTTAATTTCCATATCAGTTATATTTGGAGCTCAAAAATAAAATAAATTTAAAAACGAACAGGCCACAATATGTTGTTGTATTCTGCAATGTGACTTTCACCTACGAAACTTTCTAGAGACGAAAATCGGTAATGAAAGTCTCTCTCTCTCTCTCTCTCTCTTCTCTCACTCTCTCTCTCTCTCCCTCTCACTCTCTCTGTCCCTCTCTCCCTCTCACTCTCTCTGTCCCTCTCTCTCTCTCTCTCGCTCTCTCTCTCTCTCCCTCTCTCTCTCTATCTCCTCTCTCTCTCGCCTCCTCTCTCTCTCTCTCTCCCTCCCTCTCCCTCTCTCTCTCTACTCCCTCTCCTCTCTCTCTCTCTCTCTCTCTCTTCTCTCCTTCTCTCACTCTCTCCTCTCACTTCTCTTCTCTCTCTCTCTCTCTCTCTCTCTCTCTCTCTTCTCTCTCTCTCTCACTCTCTCTCTCTCTCTCACCTCTCTCTCTCTCTCTCTCTCTCTCACCTCTCTTCTCTCTCTCTCTCTCTCTCTCACCTTTCTCTCTCTCTCTCTCTCTCTCTGTCTCTCACTCTCTCTCTCTCTCTGTCTCTCCTCTCCCTCTCTCTCCTCTCTCTCTCACTCTCTCTCTCTCCCTCTCTCTCTCTCTCCCTCCTCTCTCACCTCTCTCTCCTCTCACCTCACTTTCTCTCACTCTCTCTCTCCTCCTTCTCTCTCTCTCTCTCTCCCTCTCACTCTCTTCTCTCTTCTCTCTCTCCTCCTCTCTCTCTCTCCCTCTCTCTCCTCTCTCTCTCTCCGTCTCTCCCTCTCTCTCTCTCTCTCTCCCTCCTCTCTCTCTCTTTCGCTCTCTCTCCTCTCTCTCTCTCTTTCTCTCTCCCTCTCACTCTCTCTCTCTCCGGTGATTTGTTTCAGAAAAATGCCAATTTTCTGTCTCTCTCCTAAAACGGAGGTTAAAGTTTTCTTTTCCTGCCCACACACACACACACACACACACACACACACACACACACACACACACACAGATGTAATCCATCATCAGTAAGGCGCAGTGTGGTCGGCCGGTTCCTCCGAGTTATTCCAGCATTTCTGCGTGCGGTTATTTTGTGAAACGTCTCAGGTGATCAGATTTCATAACAACTCATTGTGAGCTCCAACTTAAACACGGTGTCCCTTCACGTCAGGGAAATTTCACGCCGCCTCGGGGGATGTTTTATAAAAGAGAAAACAGTGCTGTCAGCATTAATCAGGTCTCAGCTTTCCCTCGCAGGCTGAACTGTTTTTCTCTCCTCGTTTGTTATTCGGTGATGAAATAAAAGCCAAACGAACAGGCGAGACGAGCTTCTGACGGGGCTCCATGCGGGTTTTATTTATTTAAATGTTTTATTTTACTGATGTTTGGGTTTAAACGAGTTCGAACGAATGCACCAGAATACGCGAGTGATATGCAAATGAGGCGCACGTGACATCACAACACGTTTTTACGTCTTTTTCCTCTTTAGGTTCTCGAACTTATTATTATTACTAACATTGGAACATTATTATAAAGTATACACACAAATACTTCATACTCAGCTCCGTAATTATTGCCACCGTTGATTAAAAACTATAAAAAAAGCATATAAAATGCTCTTTCTGGCTAATTTGCATAATCGCATGTTGAGCACTCACACTGCTGAGCGATATGCAAATGAGGTACTTGTGACATCACATGCTCTCTTTTAAATCTGCCCTGAAACATTTTGCATGCAGTCTATATTCCATTGTTCTATGTGCAGATACATGTATATTCGGCTCCAAAATTATTGGCACCCTTGAATATGAAAAATAAAAGATTTCAAAACTGTCCTTCTAGGTAAGAAGTATAATCTTACTCTGAAGTGTTTAAAGAACGGATCTAACTTTATATACATCACTGACAAAGTCATGTGTCACATGTATTGGCACCCGAGGAAATTCCCAGTAAAGTAGTTGACTTCCGGTCTCAGGAGGTAATAATAAATAGACTTTTTTATTTTTAACGCTCGAAGGATGTTAGACACACGATGATGTCTACAATACTTCATTTGCATATCAGTGGACATTCCCAAAGCTTTGCTGCCTGTTTTTATTCACCGCGAATGAAATTATTACAAAAGTCTCTTGCTAATCGCAAACTACGGGAGGTTTCGGTCTTCATGTCTCTCCTAGTCCGTGACGTGCATCCGTTTTTCCAAACGTCGGCGTTAATCAGAGTGATTTCGGCGTCTCTGTACCGGACGTTAGATAGAACCTCTGGGAAATCCGCAGTGCTACGTGGCTGTGTTTCAAATCGAAGGCAGGCAATCAGAGCACTTTATGTCCCACAGAGCTAGGGATAATGATGAGGACTCAGAAGTGCTTCAGAATCGTGCGGTTTGGACCATTTCCCCCGACCGCAGCTGCTTTCCACTTCTATTCCCCCCAAAAAACTATTCCGTAATTAGAACGGAGCGAGTGTGACCTGTGATATTTAACCCTAGAGTGGATTTTATACGGCAGGATAAGTGTGGTGCTCTTACAGAAAAATCATCAACAGTGAAGCGGAGCTACTGTCTTCCTTTTTATTTATTTATTTATTTTTTAATGTTCTGTGACACAAATTAGTTCTTGTTCTCACTTAGATTATAGAAGCAATAAACAGTCTCTCACACACACACACACACACACCGTCTCTCCACTGTATTTATTGATTGTGTGTCGGATTTGTTTTTCCATCTAACAGACACACACTGCTCACTGCTCAACCGCCTGTGAAGAGTTGTGTGTGTGTGTGTGTGTGTGTGTGTGTGAGCAGACCTACAACATATAAGTACAACACCTATAACACCAACAGCGATGAGATGAAGTGTCTCAGTAATTGACTCTGTAATTAACACAGATCAACTCCTAAACTGGAATTAAACTCCGGTGGTGATGAAATGCCTCTCTATCAAATTGTCTTTAACACCCACACTGCTCAATGTACACAAGTGTTAATGAAACCAGTGTTCAATGAACTGGACTGAAAACAGAGCATAACTGTAATGATCAATGACCTGCGATGTTTAATTAACGCCTTCATTAACCGTAAATCACTTCTGTTCAGTTACGGGCGTAGGTTAAGGCTACGTTTACACGACGACGATGCAGTAAAAACGAAGAAGTTCCGCGTACGAATTAAAAACGAACCTTTTTAGTTTTAGCGACGAAAAACGCTGTAGTGTGCACTCCAGGCCTGTAGGTGGCGATGTCACGTTGTACAGAAATACTACTAATTGACATATTATGCTTTACACGTTCACTGGGCGATTAAGAGTTTAATTCATTTAATCTATAATGTCTAATTAACACTTTAAGCAACATTGTCGCACTTTTTCCATCTATAGGAGACAGAGATCGTGGTTTTTCTCGCCGAGACGCGACGGATTGAGGCGATTCCGTTATTCGACGCCCAGCCCGGGAATCTCTATCGCACCCTAAACGCAGGAACTTCACCAAACGGGTTCTGATCGCCGCTTTGTTTTTCTCACCGGCCCAGAATTCCCGTGTTGCAGTGCAGACTGGGAATTTCCTACAGGCCGTCGACACTCGTACGCGTTCGGTCACAAAAACGAGTTTCCAGCGTTCGTGGAACTTTTCCTCTGGGTTAAATCTAAGCTACGGATTAAACGCTCGGAGACGTCGGGTCGGGGGAACGCTTGTGAGAGGCGTGTTTTCTGAGCACGCAGGAAGGAGTTTAAATGGATTTTTTTTCCCTCTTTGGAGGTCAAAAACGTAACCGTTGACGTGCAGTGGCCACCGTACAAGTCCCCGTTACCATAGAAACAATAAAGTATTAATATTAATGTGGGTCATGTGAAAGCTCTCAGCGTCGGAAACATTCGCTGTTAAAACGGTGGCCGTTTGCAGTCAGACGGAATCTGATTAAAATAATCAAATGATTCCTCGCCGACTTCTGAAGACCGGCGTCTCTCTGAGTTCCTGTACGTCCAGCAGGAAGTGCGTGTTTACGCAACGCGGCGCTGCTGCATCGATCAGCTAATGAAGCGGAACACTCTCAATGTCTTATTTGTTTAGCGTCTCTCTCTCTCTCTCACACTGTCTCTTTCTCTCTCTCTCTCTCTCTCACTGTCTCTCTCTCTCTCTCTGTCTCTCTCTCTGTCTCTCTCTCACTGTCTCTCTCTCACTCTCTCTCTCTCACTGTCTCTCTCTCACTCTCTCTCACTGTCTCTCTCTCTCTCTCTCTCACTGTCTCTCTCTCACTCTCTCTCTCTCACTGTCTCTCTCTCACTCTCTCACTGTCTCTCTCTCTCTCTCTCTCTCTCTCACTGTCTCTCTCTCTCTCACTGTCTCTCTGATTTAAGATCATTTTACTTTTCCCCTCCGAATGAAATCTAGCATCTTTACTGCGTTCTGGTGTTTTATTGCATGAACAGGAGTAAGGGCTAATATTTGCATTTTAGAGGTCTAGAGAGAGAGAGAGAGAGAGAGAGAGAGAGAGAAAGAAAGGGCGAGAGAGACACGGTGTAGTTTAGAGTGGAGATGAAGAAAAGTGTTTGGGCTGAAAGTTCTCAGCAACCGAGAATAACGTGCATTTTGCCTCTCAGCGAGACTCTGCCATTATACCTGAGCGGACCGCTCGCTGCTCAAATTACAGGCCTCCTGCCCCCTACGGCCTCCTCAGACCCTTTCAGACTCACACTTTAGAAAATAAAATAAAGAAAAAAAAACACAGTTCTGCCGTTTAAAACCCCATCATTCGGCCGGCTGAGCGCGTCTGGAGCGCTGGTTTTATTCTCTCCAGACGTTATGGAAGATTAACGGCGCTCCGTTACACAATATTCAGTACCAGCGGTAAATCCAACACACACACACACTTACACCAGGACTTCCCAAACTTTCTGTGCAAGCGATCCCAAATAGACCTTCGTCTGACACCTGACAGCCCCTCCCCCCTTCTTTCGTATTTACTCTCACGCTTATATTCCATCTTCATCCACAGGAGCGATTAAGGGGTCCAAGCACTTTCTGGCCTCGCTCTTTAGTAATGGAGGAAGATCAGAAAACATCAGGATCATCCAAGCTCGTTCCCCAGGAGATATGACCGCGATATGGCGGCGATATTGCCTCACTTCCTGTTGTCAGTAGCCCTCCTCATGTTGCAAAATGTATGTGCCAAGATGGGTATCAATAAACGCTCACTTCCTGTGTTGGTGGACGATGTGGGCGCTGTTTCTACACCACCAATGTATTAACTTCCTGCTTCTCTGAATGCTGCTTAGCAACCGTCGTGTTTTGAGCTCGGTCGAGTTTACTTCTGCACATATGTCGTGTAGCGTGTCACTTGCCCCGCCCACTCTGCAAAGCAACGCTGAAGATGTAGATGCTGCAGCTGCTGTAGTCTTAAGGACTGTCCAATAAGCGGATAAAAACGACAGCGTGTCTCGGGCTAGCAGTAGCGCACTGCTTAGCATTACTCCATATTTATCTCCAGGCACCGAATAAATCAAATCCGTAATCCTCTCTCTTTTGCAGCGAAAGTAAACGCCCCCTGTCTCTTCCTGCCGAGTTGTCCATTACGGCTGTGTGTAAGTAAATCCCTTCTCCACGGGTTTAAGCAGCCATGGTTTTGGGTCACTTCCCACTCACGTCCCGCTGCATGCTGAGGAAATTCTGGAAGGTTATCAGATCCGTGCTGGGACGGAGACACGGTGACCGGGAGATGAGCTCAGAGCTGGAACGGCTTCAGTCTGGACTTCAGAATCTCAAACTCGTCCAGTTCTGCTGAGCCGAGGGTGAACCGGCTGGAACCGAAGCACTAACCTCACGCACTCATCAGCACGCCCTGCGCATTCAAAATCCACACGGGTGTGTACGGTTCTGATCAAGAGCATGTTGGTGTGTCCTGCTCCAACACACCTGGGCCACAGGTTCAGTGTTTACATCAACACTAATACTGATACACTAGGAGAAAGCTGCGTGTCTTGGGCTTTTTATTTTTAGCGGCGCGTGTGCTGCACACGTCCCTGTGAATGAGCTGTTACTATAGAAACCATAACGTATGAATATAACCCTGTCAGAGCTGCTGTTATAAGAGAACTAATCAACACCTTCTGACCCTCACGATGACTTCTGCAGAGGAACAGTGAGGCAGTGAGACTCAGAGCCTTGGTGACGCTGCTTTTTGGACGGGGCCGTGGTCGTTTGTCCTTCAGCGCAGAGAGAGAGAGAGAGAGAGAGAGAGAGAGAGAGAGGGAGAAATGAGGGAGAGACAGAGATAGATAGATAGATAGATAGATAGATAGATAGATAGATAGATAGATAGATAGATAGATAGATAGATAGATAGATAGATAGATAGACAGATAGACAGATAGATAGATAGATAGATAGATAGATAGATAGATAGATAGATAGATAGATAGATAGATAGATAGATAGATAGATAGATAGAGGGAAAATGAGTGACAGAGATATTGAGAGAGAGAGAGAGACACAGGCAGAGAGATAGGGAGGGAGGGAAAGACAGAGATAGACAGATAGATCATTAGAGAGTGAGAGTGAGAGACATATTGAGAGAGACCAGCAGAGAGGGAGGGAGAGAGAGGGAGATAGAGAGAGCGTGAGAGAGGGAGAGAATGAGTGAGAGAGATATTGAGTGAGAGAGACAGTCAGAGAGAGAGAGATAGATAGATAGTTAGAGAGAGTGAGATAGAGAGATATCGAGAGAGAGAGAGATAGAGAGAGAGGGAGAGATCTCTGTTCTTCTTTTTCCCCTTCATTCTGGAGAATGAGGCGAATCCATCAATAGTTAATTGGAAGGGCTGTGTGTGAACATATGGTATGGCCCCAGGCAGTGAGTGTGTGTGTGTGTGTGAGTGTGTGTGTGTGTGTGTGTGTGAGTGTGTGTGTGTGTGTGTGCAGTAGCAGAGCCAACTCAGGAGAAGTTCAGGAAGAATAATGCCCGTGAGTCTGAACTCGACTGTGCTGCTGTTTAAACACCACGAAAACAAAACAAACAGAAATAAAAGAAATGAAATGATTAAAAAAGAAAAGAAAAGAAAAGAAAAGAAAGGGCACTGGATCTGGGTGAGGACGAACCGATCCTGTGAAATATTCTGCTTTCTCTCTCTCCTTTCTTTTTCTCGGTTTGTCTCGTCTTCTTTATTCCTTTTTTTCTTGTCCCGTCCCAATTCTGTCACTTTTCTTTCTTCTCTCTTTCTTGTTCTTTCACCTTCTTCTTTTACTTACTTTCTTCTTCTCCCCTTCTTTCTTTCAGATTTATTTATTTGTTTTATTTTATATTTGTAGTGAATATATGGTTCTTTTTTTCTGCTTTAGCCCATTTATACTTCTTCTTCTTCTTCTTCTTCTTCTTCTTCTTCTTATTATTATTATTATTATTATGTAATTACATTTTATTGTTGTTATTATTAATGATTTAAAAATGAAGGTAAAATAATTACTGAATTACTCCTGGATAATTTATTATTTATTTTAAAATTATTTATTTTTAGAATTTCTTTTACATTTTTATTTTCTCTATTTTCTTCTTCTTCTTTACACTTTCTCTCTTTTCTTGTTTTTTTATATGTATAACATCCTCTAGAGATTCTTCTTGCTTTTTTCATTCAGTTGTTTTTCTTTTTCTCGTTATTTATTGTATAAAGTTTCTTAAACAATGAAAAATGTAACACTGCATTATTCAGTAACTAATTAATAAAAATGTGTGTGTGTGAAATTATTTATTACTTTCTTTCTTCCACAGTTTTTTTACTTTGTAATTATTTAACATTCATATTTAATAACTGACGCTCATGTTCTTTCTTTCCTCAAAAACTACATACAAAACTGATCTTTAACTTTAGATGCAAAACAGATTTATTTCTACTTTAACATTTCTGACTTTACACTGTTATATTTACACTGTTATATTTACACTGTTATATTTACAATGTTATATTTACACTGTTATATTTACAATGTTATATTTACACTATCATATTAACACTGTTGTATTTACACTGTTATATTTACACTGTTACATTTACACTGTTATATTTACAATGTTATATTTACACTGTTATATTTACAATGTTATATTTACACTATCATATTAACACTGTTGTATTTACACTGTTATATTTACACTGTTATATTTACACTGTTATATTTACACTGTTATATTTACACTATCACATTTACAATGATATATTTACACTATCATATTAACACTGTTATATTTACACTGTTATATTTACACTATCATATTTACACTGTTATATTTACACTTATATTTACAATGTTATATTTACACTATCATATTTACACTATCACATTTACAATGTTATATTTACACTGTTATATTTACACTATCACATTAACACTGTTATATTTACACTGTTATATTTACACTATCATATTTGCACTGCTATATTTACACTGTTATATTTACACTGTTATATTTACACTGCTATATTTACACTGTTATATTTACACTGCTATATTTACACTGTTGTATTTACACTGTTATATTTACACTGCTATATTTACACTGTTATATTTACACTGCTATATTTACACTGTTATATTTACACTGTTATATTTACACTGCTATATTTACACTGTTATATTTACACTGCTATATTTACACTGCTATATTTACACTGTTGTATTTACACTGTTATATTTACACTGTTATATTTACACTGCTATATTTACACTGTTATATTTACACTGTTATATTTACACTGCTATATTTACACTGTTATATTTACACTGTTATATTTACACTGCTATATTTACACTGTTGTATTTACACTGTTATATTTACACTGTTGTATTTACACTGTTATATTTACACTGTTATATTTACACTGTTATATTTACACTGCTACATTTACACTGTTATATTTACACTGTTGTATTTACACTGCTATAATTACACTGTTGTATTTACACTGTTATATTTACTGTTATATTTACCGCTATTTCTGTTATATTTACACTGCTATATTTAACTGTTATATTTGTTATATTTACACTGTTATATTTACACTGCTATATTTACACTGTTATATTTGCACTGCTATATTTACACTGTTATATTTAATTGCTTATATTTTACACTGTTATATTTACACTGCTATATTTACACTGTTATATTTACACTGTTATATTTACACTCTATATTTACAATGTTGCATTTAACACTGCTATATTTACACTGCTGTATTTACACTGCTATATGTTATATTTATTTTTTTTTTTTTTTACACTGTTATATTTACACTGCTATATTTACACTGTTATATTTACACTGCTATATTTACACTGTTATATTTATATTTACACTGTTATATTTACATATATTTACACTATTTTTTTATATGTTTTTATATTTTAATAATTTTTTTACACTGTTATATTTACCTGTTATATTTACACTGCTTATTTACACTGTATATTTACCTGTATTTTACACTGTTATATTTACACTGCTATATTTACACTGTTGTATTTACACTGTTATATTTACACTGTTATATTTACACTGTTATATTTACACTGCTACATTTACACTGTTATATTTACACTGTTGTATTTACACTGCTATATGTTATATTTACACTGTTGTATTTACACTGTTATATTTACACTGCTATATTTACACTGCTATATTTACACTGTTGTATTTACACTGTTATATTTACACTGTTATATTTACACTGCTATATTTACACTGTTATATTTGCACTGTTATATTTACACTGCTATATTTACAATGTTGTATTTACACTGTTATATTTACACTGTTATATTTATACTGTTATATTTACACTGCTATATTTACACTGTTGTATTTACACTGCTATATTCTGTTATATTACACTGTATAACACGCTGTATTTACACTGCTATATGTTATTTATGTTGTATTTACCTTCTATATTTACACTGTTATTTTGCACTGTTATATTTACACTATTTCACTGTTGTATTTACACTGTTATATTTACACTGTTATATTTACACTGCTATATTACACTGTTATATTTACACTGCTATATTTACACTGTTGTATTTTCACTGTTATATTTACACTGCTGTATTTACACTGTTGTATTTACACTGCTATATTTACACTGTTGTATTTACACTGTTATATTTACACTGTTATATTTACACTGTTATATTTACACTGCTATATTTACACTGTTGTATTTACACTGTTATATTTACACTGTTGTATTTTCACTGTTATATTTACACTGCTATATTTACACTGTTATATTTACACTGTTATATTTACACTGTTATATTTACACTGCTATATTTACACTGTTATATTTACACTGTTATATTTACACTGTTGTATTTACACTGTTGTATTTACACTGTTATATTTACACTGTTATATTTACACTGCTATATTTACACTGTTGTGTTTACACTGCTATATTTACACTGCTATATTTACACTGTTATGTTTACACTGCTATATTTACACTGTTGTATTTACACTGTTATATTTACACTGTTATATTTACACTGCTATATTTACGCTGTTGAATTTACGCTGTTGAATTTACACAGTTATATTTACACTGCTATATTTACACTGTTATATTTACACTGTTGTATTTACACTGTTGTATTTACGCTGTTGTATTTACACTGCTATATTTACACTGTTATATTTACACTGCTATATTTACACTGCTATATTTACACTGTTATATTTACACCGTATATTTACACTGTTGTATTACACTGCTTATTCACTGTTATATTTAATGTTATATTTACACTGCTATATTTACTTGTTATTTATGTTTATTTACATTATATTTACTATATTTATATTTTACCTTTTATTTTATATTTATTTACACTCTATATTTACACTGTTATTTACCTGTTATTTATAGTTATATTTACACTTATATTTACACTGTTGTATTTACACTGTTTATTTACACTGTTTTTTATATTTTACACTGTTATATTTATACTGCTATATTTACGTGTTATATTTACGCTGTTATTTTCTTGTATAACTTTATTTATGTTGTATTTACACTGTTATTTACACTGCTATATTTCATGTTATATTTTTATATTTACACTGCTATATTTACACTGTTGTATTTACACTGTTGTATTTACACTGTTATATTTACACTGTTATATTAACACTGCTATATTTACACTGTTGTATTTACACTGTTATATTTACACTGCTATATTTGCACTGTTATATTTGCACTGTTATATTTACACTGCTATATTTACACTGTTGTATTTACACTGTTGTATTTACACTGTTATATTTACACTGCTATATTAACACTGCTATATTTACACTGTTGTGTTTACACTGCTATATTTACACTGTTATATTTACACTGCTATATTTACACTGTTGTATTTACACTGCTATATTTACACTGTTATATTTACACTGCTATATTTACACTGTTGTATTTACACTGTTATATTTACACTGTTATATTTACACTGTTATATTTACACTGTTATATTTACACTGCTATATTTACACTGTTGTATTTACACTGCTATATTTACACTGCTATATTTACACTGTTATATTTACGCTGTTATATTTGCACTGTTATATTTACACTGCTATATTTACACTGTTGTATTTACACTGTTGTATTTACACTGTTATATTTACACTGTTATATTTACACTGCTATATTTACACTGTTATGTTTGCACTGTTATATTTACACTGTTACATTTACACTGCTATATGTTATATTTACACTGTTGTATTCACACTGTTATATTTACACTGTTGTATTTACACTGTTATATTTACACTGCTATATTTACACTGTTATATTTACACTGCTATATTTACACTGCTATATTTACGCTGTTATATTTACGCTGTTTATTTACACTGTTGTATTTACACTGCTATATTTACACTGTTATATTTGCACTGTTATATTTACACTGCTATATTTACACTGTTGTATTTACACTGTTGTATTTACACTGTTATATTTACACTGTTATATTTACACTGCTATATTTACACTGTTGTATTTACACTGCTATATTTACACTGTTATATTTGCACTGTTATATTTACACTGTTATATTTACACTGTTATATTTACACTGCTATATTTACACTGTTGTATTTACACTGTTATATTTACACTGTTATATTTACACTGTTGTATTTACACTGCTATATTTACACTGTTGTATTTACACTGCTATATTTACACTGTTATATTTACACTGTTATATTTACACTGCTATATTTACACTGTTATATTTACACTGTTATATTTACACTGTTATATTTACACTGTTATATTTACACTGCTATATTTACACTGTTGTATTTACACTGCTATATTTACACTGCTATATTTACACTGCTATATTTACACTGTTGTATGTACACTGTTGTATTTACACTGTTGTATTTACACTGTTGTATTTACACTGTTATATTTGCACTGTTATATTTACACTGCTATATTTACACTGTTGTATTTACGCTGTTGTATTTACACAGTCATATTTACACTGCTATATTTACACTGTTATATTTACACTGTTGTATTTACACTGTTATATTTACACTGTTATATTTACACTGTTATATTTACACTGTTATATTTACACTGTTGTATTTACACTGCTATATTTACACTGCTATATTTACACTGTTATATTTACGCTGTTATATTTGCACTGTTATATTTACACTGCTATATTTACACTGTTGTATTTACACTGTTATATTTACACTGTTGTATTTACACTGTTGTATTTACACTGTTGTATTTACACTGCTATATTTACGCTGTTATATTTGCACTGTTATATTTACACTGCTATATTTACACTGCTATATTTACACTGTTGTATGTACACTGTTGTATTTACACTGTTGTATTTACACTGTTATATTTACACTGTTATATTTACACTATCATATTTGCACTGCTATATTTACACTGTTATATTTACACTGTTATATTTACACTGCTATATTTACACTGTTATATTTACACTGCTATATTTACACTGTTATATTTACACTGCTATATTTACACTGTTGTATTTACACTGTTATATTTACACTGTTATATTTACACTGTTGTATTTACACTGCTATATTTACACTGTTATATTTACACTGCTATATTTACACTGCTATATTTACACTGTTGTATTTACACTGTTATATTTACACTGTTATATTTACACTGCTATATGTACACTGTTATATTTACGCTGTTATATTTACGCTGTTATATTTGCACTGTTATATTTACACTGCTATATTTACACTGTTGTATTTACACTGTTATATTTACACTGTTATATTTACACTGCTTTATTTACACTGTTATATTTGCACTGTTATATTTACACGCTATATTTACACTGTTGTATTTACACTGTTGTATTTACACTGTTATATTTACACTGTTATATTACACGCTATATTTACACTGTTATATTTACACTGTATATTTACACTGTTATATTTACACGTTATATTTACGCTGTATATTTACTGTATATTTACACTGCTATATTTACACTGTTTTTATTTACCTGTTATATTTACACTGTTATATTTACACTGTTATATTTACCTGCTATATTTACACTGTTGTATTTACACTGCTATATTTACACTGTTATATTTACACTGTTATATTTGCACTGTTATATTTACACTGCTATATTTACACTCTATTTACACTGTTGTATTTACACGTTATATTTACACTGCTATATTTACACTGTTATATTTACACTGTTGTTATTTACACTGTTGTATTTAACTGTTATTTTAACTGTTATTTACACTGTTATATTAACTATTATTTACTCTATATTTACACTGTTATATTTACACTGTGTATTTACACTGTTGTATTTTACACTGCTATATTTACACTGCTATATTTACACTGTTATATTTACACTGCTATATTTACACTGTTATATTTACACTGTTGTATTTACACTGTTATATTTACACTGTTGTATTTACACTGTTGTATTTACACTGTTATATTTACACTGTTATATT
This sequence comes from Ameiurus melas, assembly GCA_012411365.1. Lineage (NCBI taxonomy): Eukaryota > Metazoa > Chordata > Actinopteri > Siluriformes > Ictaluridae > Ameiurus > Ameiurus melas. Next base: position 1,128,526 of record CM022780.1, read on the forward strand.
TACACTGTTATATTTACACTATCATATTTTCACTGCTATATTTACACTGTTATATTTACACTGCTATATTTACACTGCTATATTTACACTGTTATATTTACACTGCTATATTTACACTGTTATATTTACACTGTTGTATTTACACTGCTATATTTACACTGTTGTATTTACACTGTTGTATTTACACTGTTATATTTACACTGTTATATTTACACTGCTATATTTACACTGTTATATTTACACTGTTATATTTACACTGCTATATTTACACTGTTGTATTTACACTGTTGTATTTACACTGTTATATTTACACTGTTATATTTACACTGCTATATTTACACTGCTATATTTACACTGTTATATTTACACTGCTATATTTACACTGCTATATTTACACTGTTGTATTTACACTGCTATATTTACACTGTTGTATTTACACTGCTATATTTAGTTTATATTCGTGTTCATTATTGTGATATTGTGTCATGTCTGCATGCGCGCATGTGTGAACACACGTGTGTGTGAGCTGTCAGACAGCATGTTGTCTTGTTGAGGCTGGATGATGTCTCTACTCTGCCTGCACTGACAGCTGCTCGGATACTGAGCTGATTACAGCAGAGTGTCACACACACACACACACACACACACACACACACACACACACACACAGAGCAAAAAGTGACACTAAACTCTTCACTACACTGACGCCTTCTAAAAAAAGCAGAGCAATACACAGAGCTTCAGACAAAAGTCTTTCATCAGCTGTGTACAGCAAATAAATACAGCACACAACAACCTGCAGAACAGAACTTCATTCACACGCTGGAACTTTCTGGAAACATCTCTGTAATGTGACCGAGTTAACAAACTAAAACAACAACGTCTATCCCAGATCAACAAAGTGTAGTTTACAGCTGACCACAACAACCATCTCATCATATCTGATCAGATTTCTCTTTATCTGGACTCTGAGACGTTACTGAAGCACTGCGGCGAGTCAAAATGGCGTCCTGTAAGCAGCATTTCATTATATACAGTATATATATATATATATATATATCCCACATGATTTTATTTATTTATTACAAATGAGGATAATCAATGAAGAATGGCACGCAGTGAAAGTATGTACGTTTTACAATAGTCACAAATTAATGAAATTATTACTTTTTCTGTGCACCTTGCTCTTTTTTAAGTTGTATGGTCCACATCCATTCATCCATCCACCTATCCATCCATCCATCCATCCATCAAGCCATCCATCTAACCATCCATCTATCCACCTATCCATCTGCTCTCTAATCCTACACTGCTCTCCATTCATTCAACAACCATCTACACAACCAATATCTTATACTTCCATCAGTCTCTTCCTCCAACCATCCATCCAACCATCCATCCATCCATCCATCCATCCATCCACTCTATTCCATTAACTCATACTCCACCCAATCATTCATTGTAACATCATCTACACATCCACTTAACTCACAAATCCATCAATCTCTCCATCCATTCCCTCTCCATACTTTTCCATGCAGTCCTTCATTTCCTCTCCACCCTCACACACACACACACACACACACTCACACACACACACACACTCACACACACACACACACGTGTGTTTACCTGCAAAAGGGGTCGAGGCGGCAGGTCTTGCGCAGCTGCAGGCAGTTTGGTTTGAGCTTGTCCTCGTAGGCGCA
>CM022780.1:1137731-1140231 GCA_012411365.1 Ameiurus melas
CCTGTATCTCTAATATCTCTCACCCCCCTCTCTCCTCACTCCTCTCTGTCTGTCCCACTCTCACTCTCTCTCTCTGTCTCAATCTCACTCATTCTATCTCTGCCTGTATCTCTCAATATCTCTCTCCCTCACTCCCTCTCTCTCTGTTTCTCTCTCTCCCTCTGTCTCTCTCTATCTGTCTCACTCTCACTCACTCTCACTCCCTCTCTCTCTCTGCCTGTCCCTGTCTGTCTGTCTCTCTCTCTCTCTCTCACACACACTCACACTGTAGAGGTCACTAGGTCATGGTTTTAAATGTAAGTTTAATTACAGTGACAGTGTTCAGGTCACCTTTAATGATGTAACTGTGCTCATTAATAATGGACTAACTCCTGTATGTATGTTTATAAATATATAACGGAACATAAAGAATAAAATGAAGTGCCGTGAATGTGTTATAATTACAGCCGATAATTTACAAACCTACGTGTAGTGAAGTTGTAATTCCGATGACATCACACCGCAAGCCGCAGTATTGGAACATTATCACTGTGAGCACTCATACTGAATAAACCGCTCTCTGGGACTGAACCGCGCAGGACGGAACGATGCCGAGCAGCACACACTACAGGACACGTTACACTTCTCCTGCTCCGACACAAATATCTTCCTCTATACGTTCTATTTAAAAAGCTGTTAGGCTAAAGTTCAGTTTGAGAGAGCAATCACACACACACACACACACACACACACACACACACACATGCTCCAGTTTGTGAAAGCCTCAATATGTCAGTGCTAATACCGTCCCAATACGTTCAGGAAGAATTGAAACAATCAGCTGATCTGATATCATCACAGCGGGCAAGATTGTGTTGTGAAGTAACACGGATTAACACACAAATTCCTCCCTCGTGTCATTTTATTGTAATCTCATGATCTAATCTCGTTCTGTCACTGTCTCATTATGTCTTATCTAGTTATGTTATTATCTTGTTATCTCATTATGTTATCTCTTTATTGTGTTACGCCATTATATAGTTGTGTTTGGCACGAATTCCCTCTCTCTGCGTGCGTTGTGTGCTGTAATGTCTTGTTTTCAGAAGCCATGCATCACAACCGATGCCCAGACCCAGACCTCTCCAATCACAACCGATGCCCAGACCCAGACCTCTCCAATCACAACCGATGCCCAGACCCAGACCTCTCCAATCACAACTGAGGCTCAGATCCAGACCTCTCCAATCACAACCGAGGCTCAGACCCAGACGTCTCCAATCACAACTGAGGCTCAGATCCAGACCTCTCCAATCACAACCGAGGCTCAGACCCAGACGTCTCCAATCACAACTGAGGCTCAGACCCAGACCCTCCAATCACAACCTGAGGCTCAGACCCAGACCTCCAATCACAACTGAGGCTCAGATCCAGACGTCTCCAATCACAACCGAGGCTCAGACCCAGACGTCTCCAATCACAACCGAGGCCCAGACCAACGCCCAATACACTGAGGCTCAGACCCAGACGCCTCCAATCACAACTGAGGCTCAGACCCAGGCGCTCCAATCACAACCGAGGCTCAGATCCAGACGTCTCCAATCACAACTGAGGCTCAGATCCAGACGTTCCCAATCACAACTGAGGCTCAGACCCAGACCCTCTCCAATCACAACTGAGGCTCAGACCCAGACGTCTCCAATCACAACCGAGGCTCAGACCCAGACGTCTCCAATCACAACTGAGGCTCAGATCCAGACGTCTCCAATCACAACTGAGGCTCAGACCCAGACGTCTCCAATCACAACCGAGGCTCAGACCCAGACGTCTCCAATCACAACCGAGGCTCAGACCCAGACGTCTCCAATCACAACTGAGGCTCAGACCCAGACGTCTCCAATCACAACTGAGGCTCAGACCCAGACGTCTCCAATCACAACCGAGGCTCAGATCCAGACCTCTCCAATCACAACCGATGCCCAGACCCAGACGTCTCCAATCACAACCGATGTCCAGACCCAGACGTCTCCAATCACAACCGATGCCCAGACCCAGACGTCTCCAATCACAACCGATGTCCAGACCCAGACGTCTCCAATCACAACTGAGGCTCAGACCCAGACGTCTCCAATCACAACCGATGCCCAGACCCAGACGTCTCCAATCACAACCGATGTCCAGACCCAGACGTCTCCAATCACAACCGATGCCCAGACCCAGACGTCTCCAATAACAACCGATGTCCAGACCCAGACGTCTCCAATCACAACCGATGTCCAGACCCAGACCTCTCCAATCACAATCGAGGCTCAGACCCAGACGCCTCCAATCACAACTGAGGCTCAGACCCAGACCTCTCCAACACAACCGATGACCAGACCCAGACCTCTCCAATCACAATCGAGGCTCAGACCCAGACGTCTCCAATCACAACTGATGACCAGACCCAGACGTCTCCAATCACAACCGACGTCCTGACCCAGACCTCTCCAATCACAACCGAGGCTCAGACCCAGACCTCTCC
>CM022780.1:1147731-1167731 GCA_012411365.1 Ameiurus melas
CAATAACAATCAACTACCACACACGCCAATCACAAAATAACCACGCCAACACATCACCCACACCACACACAATACACACCACTACACACACTACTAACACACACACCACTACTACACACCACGGCCACACAACTTACACCACTACACACTATAATACACACCACCACACACCACTACCACACACCACGGCTACACACTCACGGCTACACACACTACTACACACCAACACACTACTACACACCACGGCCACACACCACCACAACACACTACTACACACACTACCACAAACCCACACCACACAACACACTCACACACCACTACCACAACACCCACGCCAAACAACTACACACACACTATCACACCCACACACACGGCCACTACACACCACTACTCAACACACCACGCACCACACACACACCACTACACCCACCACAATCACCACCAATACCACACACCACGGCCACACACTACGAAACACACCACTGCTACACACCACTACACACCACGCTACACACAATAACGTCACACACCACCCACACCCACACCACCATCAATACAACACCCACAACACACTACCACACACCACCCACACACCACCACACACTCACGTCAAATCAACCACCAACACCTACACAACTTCAACACCACTGCAACACAACAAACACCACACACCACTACACACACTACCACCACCACACACACACTACTACACACCACTACACCACTACACCACGGCTACACACCACTACCACACACCACTGCCACACACCACTACTACACACCACGGCCACACACCACGGCTACACACCACTGCTACACACCTCCGGCTACACACCACCAACACACCACGCACACAACACACACACACCACGGCTACACACCACTACTAACACACCACTGCTACCACCACCACACAAAAAACACACCCTGCACATACATCACCACCACACTCTAACCAAAATCACCACACACACCACGCCACACAATCACGGCACACACCACCGCCAACACAACATGTCACACAATCACCGCCACACACCACGCCTAACACCACTAATAAATAATCACCCCAATCACACACTACACACTACCGCTACATATATACACCACCCACACACACCCACACACCAAAACAACAACGCACATAACCACCACCAAAACACAAACAACACACCAACACACAAACACACACTACCACACACCACTGCTACACACTACGCGACACACCACGCTACAACCACGGCTACACACCAATACACAACCACACACACCACGGCCAAACCACCACACACACCATGCTACACACCACGGCAACACCACTACACACACCACTGCTACACACACCACGGCACACACTACTAAATACGGCCACACACCACTGCTACACACCACTACACATACTACCACACACCACGGCCACACACCACCACACACACCACTACTCACACACCACTGCTTACACACTACGGCCACACACCACTGCTACACACCACGGCACAATAATCAACACACACGGCTACACAATAATATACACAATCACCGCTACAACAATCACGGCACAATCAATATACACCACTACCACAATAACACCGCAATAATCACCACCACCCACATCAACTAATCAACAACAATACACAATATCAACAACACCACCACAACACCACGGTCACAACACCACGGCTACACACCACGCAACACAATCACGGCCACACACCACAGGCTACACACCACGGCCAACACACCACGGCTACACACCATACTACACAAAACTCACGCACACACCACTACTACACACCACTGCTACACACTACTAACTACACACCACGGCTACACACTACGGCACACACTCACTATACACACCACCGCTACACACCACTACTACACACCACGGCTACACACCACGGCCACACCACAAAAATGCCACACACCACGGCCACAATCACTACCACACCACGCCACACACCACCACACACACTGCTACACACCACTACTAAAATCAATACTACATACACATCATCATAATACACCACCGCTACACACTACTGCTACACACTACTACTACACACTACGGCTACACACTACGGCTACACACTACTGCTACACACTACTAATACACACCACGCACACACTACTAATACACACCACAAACAACACACACACGGCTACAACACCACTGCTACACACACAACTACACACTACTGCTACACACCACCGCACACCACACACACACACACACCACAGCCACACACCACTACTACACACACGGCCACACACACGGCACACACCACTGCACACACACGGCCACACACCACGGCCACACACTACTGCTCACACCCACGGCACACACTCACGGCTACACACTACTGCTACACACTACTGCTACACACTACTACTACACACTACTGCTACACACTACTACTACACACTACTGCTACACACTACGGCTACACACTACGGCTACACACTACTGCTACACACTACTACTACACACTACTGCTACACACTACTACTACACACTACGGCTACACACTACTGCTACACACTACGGCTACACACTACTGCTACACACTACTACTACACACTACTGCTACACACTACTACTACACACTACTACTACACACTACTACTACACACTACGACTACACACTACTGCTACACACTACTACTACACACTACTACTACACACTACGGCTACACACTACTCTCGCTAATTATTTCACCCGAACAGTAAAAAGTCACAGAATAACCCACAGAACGCTGGACAGAGATATTTATTGTGAGATTGTGGAATTTTCCGCAGGAACACGAGAGAGAACTGTAATAAGCCGGGAGGAAAGTGCACAGGCTCAGCAGGGTCGCAGGAAAAACCCAAAGCCAAGCACTCGCACCAGTCGATACGCTCGATAGCAGCGACGCTGAACGAGCTACGCCTCTGATCCCACCACACACACACACACACGCACACACACACACACACACACACACACACACAGTGAATTTCCTCTGTGTTTCTGTAACATTGGAGTTGTTGATAAAGACATCTCGAGTCCCTGGAGGCAGATGAGCGAGCAGCGATGATAAAATACGCTACAGTGTGTACGCACTCACGCCTCAGCATGTTTATTAGAGAAGTACAAATCCATTTATCTTTACTCAGCCGTCAACTCGGACGACGCGTCTCCGGGGAAATGATAAGGATAATGAGCCGTAAAGAGATGCAGAAACACTCAGAAAGAACAAAGACGCAGGTGTATTCACAGCAGAACCGAGGAACAGAGGAGAACGTCAATAACGGACGACTTACACCTTCTCCCGCTTTCTTCTCTACACAATGATCAGAATATTTCCTTTGTATGTGGTGCGGAAACTGTCAGTCTGTCTCCAGTGTCAAACCAGCGTCTTTTTCTAAAGAACACACAAGAAATTAAAGAAAAGAAAACCTGGAGGACAGAGAGAAGTTTTAAAAAGGAAATGTAAAACCTGCTACACTACACACTGTCTCTACACACTACACACTGTCACTACACACTACACATTACCACTACACACTGTCACTACACACTGTCACTACACACTACACATTACCACTACACACTGTCACTACACACTACACATTACCACTACACACTGTCACTACACACTACACATTACCACTACACACTGTCACTACACACTGTCACTACACACTACACATTACCACCACACACCGGTCAACCACTATCACACACTACCAACACACACCACTACACACACACATTACCACAACACACTGTCACTACACACACATCACCACCACACACTGTCACACACACTACAATATCACCACTACACACTGTCACTACACACCGTCACTACACACCGCAACACTGTCACTACACACTGTCACACACACCACCATTATCATCACACACCGTCACTACACACGTCACACACAACACATTACCACTACACACTGTCACTACGTCACTACACACCACACCGTCCCACACTACACATTACCACTACACACTGTCACTACACACTACACATTACCACTACACACTGTCACTACACACCACACATTACCACTACACACTGTCACTACACACTGTCACTACACACCACACATTACCACTACACACTGTCACTACACACTGTCACTACACACCACACATTACCACTACACACTGTCACTACACACTGTCACTACACACTACACACTGTCACTACACACTACACATTACCACTACACACTGTCACTACACACTGTCACTACACACTACACATTACCACTACACACTGTCTCTACACACTGTCTCTACACACTACACACTGTCACTACACACTACACACTGTCACTACACACTGTCACTACACACCACATTATACCATCACACTGTCACTACACACCACACATTACCACACACACTGTCACCACACACTGTCCTACACACTGTCTCACACACCAAACACTGTCACTACACACCGTCACCACACACTGTCACCACACACCACATACCACCACACACTGTCACCACACACCGTCACCACACACACACATACCACCAACACGGTCACTACACACTGTCACTACACACCACACATTACCACTACACACTGTCACTACACACTGTCACTACACACTACACACTGTCTCTACACACTACACATTACCACTACACACTGTCACTACACACTGTCACTACACACCACACATTACCACTACACACTGTCACTACACACTACACATTACCACTACACACTGTCACTACACACTGTCACTACACACCACACATTACCACTACACACTGTCACTACACACTGTCACTACACACCACACATTACCACTACACACTGTCACTACACACTGTCACCACACACCACACATACCACTACACACCGTCACACACACTGTCACTACACACTGTCACTACACACACACACTGTCACACACACTACACATTACCACTACACACTGTCACTACACACTGTCACTACACACTACACATTACCACTACACACTGTCTCTACACACTGTCTCTACACACTACACACTGTCACTACACACCACACACTGTCACTACACACTGTCACTACACACCACACATTACCACTTCACACTGTCACTACACACCACACATTACCACTACACACTGTCACTACACACTGTCTCTACACACTGTCTCTACACACTAAACACTGTCACTACACACTACACACTGTCACTACACACTGTCACTACACACTGTCACTACACACCACACATTACCATTACACACTGTCACTACACACTACACACTGTCACTACACACTACACACTGTCTCTACACACTGTCACTACACACTCTCACTACACCACACATTACCACCACACACTAGCTCACTACACACCACAATGTCTCACACACTGTCACTACACACTGTCACCACACACACACACACCACCACACGCTGTCACTACACACTGTCACTACACACTACACATTACCACTACAGACTGTCACTACACACTGTCACTACACACTGTCTCTACACACCACACATTACCACTACACACTGTCTCTACACACTGTCTCTACACACTACACACTGTCACTACACACTACACACTGTCTCTACACACTGTCACTACACACTGTCACTACACACCACACATTACCACTACACACTGTCACTACACACTACACACTGTCTCTACACACTGTCACTACACACTGTCACTACACACCACACATTACCACTACACACTGTCACTACACACTGTCACTACACACTGTCTCTACACACCACACATTACCACTACAGACTGTCACTACACACTGTCACTACACACTGTCTCTACACACCACACATTACCACTACACACTGTCTCTACACACTGTCACTACACACTACACACTGTCTCTACACACTGTCACTACACACTGTCACTACACACCACACATTACCACTACACACTGTCACTACACACCACACATTACCACTACACACTGTCACTACACACTACACACTGTCACTACACACTACACACTGTCACTACACACCACACATTACCGCTACACACTACTAATCCGCCTCAGTGTAATGGATTTGGAGACGAAGTGTAGTAATGTAGAATGTAAAGTAAATGTAGAAAAGAAATCAGTTCACCGCCATAAACGCCATAAACCGCTTTAATCAGGAGCGACGTTGGTTTGTTTCTTCAGAATAAACGGTTCATCATTCACCATGTCGAGGATCTCACAGAAATGCTCTCGCAGGATTTATTATGTGCTGCACAGAAACACAAATGTTCACATGAACAAGATTTATGTAAAAGCACTTTGAGAAGCTGCTTTTAAAGGCACTTTATAAAATACAGTTTAACATTATTATTATTATTATTATTATTCAAATGTTTGCTCGCTGCTCTTTGAATAAACGTAATCAGCGCCACGCGCTGTGCTGCGTTCGGCTCTAATTTATCGATTCCTCAGTGACCTCCGTGGAACAAATTGAATTGAAATCTTTTGTCAGTGTCTGCTTTTTCTCTGGCAGCAAACTGAGGCGAACAGGAGATTTGTGACGAGGCCGAGCGGCTCAGTTAATCAGCCCCGGTGCGTTCGACTTCATTTAATCTTGCCGGGCTGCAGCCCGCTCACGGCTCGGCTTGGAATGGCGGCTATTCTTTACCCATGTTGCATTACTTTGGACTGTTTAATTGCACTGAAGCTGGCAAGCCCATGAGGAAGCATCTGAAACTCTGAGTCTGTTACAACTACTTTAGTTTATTTAATCAGTTCTGGAACACAACTGATCTTTCTTTACTAATGTGAGTCCAGTCCAGTGTGTTCTGATTGACTGAGAGCAGAAGCAATGATGACTAGAACCATACTTAGTTAATAAGGGTGGTTAGTTATAAACAGTGAATCTTATCACGAGCGCAACAGTAGAACACTAGAGGGCGCTAGTCACTTTTAGCCTGTTAGGGATTTAGAACTTGCTGCTATCCTGATGCTCGGGTATAATTTGAATGTTTTTACACATCCAGACTACACCTGTAGTGGACATCGTGTAAACCTGCACAGTAGATCTGTAAATGTGTAAATCTGCACAGTAAACCTGTAAACTGACGCAGAAAAACTGTACATTTGCACAAAAAAATTGTCAGTCTGTAACCTACATTGTAAAATCGGTAAATCTGAACAATAAATGTGTAAATCTGTCAACCTGCGCTGTAAAATCTGTCAATCTGTACAGCTGTACAGTAAATCTGTAAATATGTAAATCTGTAAATCGGCACTGTAAAATCGTTAAAATCTATACTGTAAAATCTGTAAACCTGCACTGTAAAATCTGTAAACCTGCACTGTAAAAATATGTAAAACTGTACAGTAAATCTGTAAACCTGCACTGTAAAATCTGTAAAACTGTACAGCGGTACAGTAAATCTGTAAACCTGCACTGTAAAATCTGTAAAACTGTACAGTAAATCTGTAAACCTGCACTGTAAAATCTGTAAAACTGTACAGCGGTACAGTAAATCTGTAAACCTGCACTGTAAAATCTGTAAAACTGTACAGTAAATCTGTAAACCTGCACTGTAAAATCTGCACATCTGTACTGTAAATTGACAGAAAAGTTAAAACTCTGTAAATCTACAATACAAATCTGTAAATTTGAACCTTTAAGATCTGCAAGGTCTGTTTTTACAACACAGCTAGAAAGACAGATCACAGAGCTTACAGCAGAATCTGTCATCTAAACATGAATCGTGCACTGCACCTCACGGAGTATCCTGGTGTGAACATACTCCTTTACAGACATTTGGTTTTTCTTTCTCCACTGGAATATTTACTATTTATTTCTGTGATGTCTTAAACGTCAGAAGTTTGGACAGAGTGGCCCGGCAGAAATAAACAGCTCTCAGCACAATCCGTTTTAATGACTGATATTAATCTGATTTGTTTCGAAGTTGTGAGCCTGATTGAGCTCATTGCATTTTCTAATGGAATTGAAGCATGTGTGTGAGTGTGTGTGTGTGTGTGTGTGTGTGTAAATATCAAGCCCTGACATTGAAAGAACACTTTGACCAAAAACCTAATGAACCCAATGTCTACCTCAGGTCACATGCAGTCGATTAGATAAAATATCCGCATTTGTGGGGACGGCTTCTCAGGTTCGTAGTCTCCTGAGATCAATGACAATGAGGGGTGGCTGTGGTGCAGTTGGTAGAGCGGGGTGTCCACTAATCGTAGGGTTGGAGGTTTGATTCCCGGTCCGGGTGACTCCACACTCCGAAGTGTCCTTGCGCAAGACACTGAACCCCAAGTTGCTCCCGATGGCAAGCTAGCGCCTTGCATGGCAGCTCTGCTACCACTGGTGTGTGTGTGTGAATGGGTGAATGAGACACAGTGTAAAGCGCTTTGGATAAAAGCACTATATAAGTATACATTTACAATGTTCTACTCCATAGTTCTTGAAAGCTCCAGATCCTAGTTTTCATTTTCCAGGATTTCCAAGTTCTTGGACACTTCGACTCTTTTTTGCAGCCTCCCCAAAGATGTACCGTGAGGCTTCCTGAAATATACTAGCATGTAGCTAATGCTAGCTAGCTAGCAATAAAGAATGGGTGATGTGGGTGGTGTGCTGACACTGGAGACTCCTTCCATAAATCTCCTTAAAGAAATCATTAGCTTCTGATCTGTTTCATTTTGGAGTTTATTTTTTAACACTGATAATGTTTCTCTCCCACATTTAGTTTGCGCTCAGCCAGCTGGTGTTCATCTCTCTGTGATTTTTTGCTCAATGGCATCTGTTCCTCTTGCAAACTCACTTCTTCTGATTCCTTCACACCAGAAAAAAAAAAACCCAAAAAACCACAGATGCTTTCAAACGGAACGCCGCTTTTCATACACGCTTTTCTTACGGCTCGACGTGCACGGCGGTGAATAATTAAAGTTTGTCGACTTTGTAGAACATGTTCGGCTGTTTGAGTTGTTAATGTGAAAATCACTGTGTTCACATGGGTGAAGAAGCACGGGTATTAGCTTTTAGCTTTTAATCAGCGTCACTGCTCTTCCGTATCTGAGACTGTAAAGGTAATAAAACCCTAATAATGCTCCGATCTTCAATGTTATTACTGCCGTGCGAGGAAGGACTGTTTTTACCCCCCGGCAGTCAGTTAGTTCTCATTCAACACTTTATTTCAACATCAACTGTTCGCATTTTATTGCACGTACGACAACTAATGTAAGTTTTCAGTGCATTGTGGGTCGACCACACAACAAATAAGCAAGTTCTCATTTTACACTACACCAAGGGAGATATATCTCATTTTACACCACACCAAGTGAGATATATCTCATTTTACACTACACCAAGTGAGATGTATCTCATTTTACACCACACCAAGTGAGCTAGATCTCATTTTACACTACACCAAGTGAGCTAGATCTCATTTTACACTACACCAAGTGAGCTAGATCTCATTTTACACTAGACCAAGTGAGCTAGATCTCATTTTACACTACACCAAGTGAGCTAGATCTCATTTTACACTACACCAAGTGAGCTAGATCTCATTTTACACTAGACCAAGTGAGCTAGATCTCATTTTACACTAGACCAAGTAAGATGTATCTCATTTTACACTAGACCAAGGGAGATGTATCTCATTTTACACTAGACCAAGGGAGATATGTCTCATTTTACACTAGACCAAGTGAGATGTATCTCATTTTACACTAGACCAAGGGAGATGTATCTCATTTTACACTACACCAAGTGAGCTAGATCTCATTTTACACTAGACCAAGTGAGCTAGATCTCATTTTACACTACACCAAGTGAGCTAGATCTCATTTTACACTACACCAAGTGAGCTAGATCTCATTTTACACTAGACCAAGTGAGATGTATCTCATTTTACACTAGACCAAGGGAGATATGTCTCATTTTACACTAGACCAAGTGAGATGTATCTCATTTTACACTAGACCAAGGGAGATGTATCTCATTTTACACTACACCAAGTGAGCTAGATCTCATTTTACACTAGACCAAGTGAGATGTATCTCATTTTACACTAGACCAAGGGAGATATATCTCATTTTACACTACACCAAGTGAGCTAGATCTCATTTTGCACTAGACCAAGTGAGATATATCTCATTTTACACTACACCAAGCTAGATATATCTCATTTTACACTACACCAAGTGAGATATATCTCATTTTACACTACACCAAGTGAGATGTATCTCATTTTACACTACACCAAGTGAGATATATCTCATTTTACACTACACCAAGTGAGATATATCTCATTTTACACTACACCAAGTGAGATGTATCTCATTTTACACTAGACCAAGGGAGATATATCTCATTTTACACTACACCAAGTGAGATATATCTCATTTTACACTACACCAAGTGAGATATATCTCATTTTACAGTACACCAAGTGAGATATGTCTCATTTTACACTAGACCAAGGGAGATATAACTCATTTTACACTACACCAAGTGAGCTAGATCTCATTTTACACTACACCAAGTGAGATATGTCTCATTTTACACTAGACCAAGTGAGATATATCTCATTTTACACTAGACCAAGTGAGATGTATCTCATTTTACACTACACCAAGTGAGATGTATCTCATTTTACACTACACCAAGTGAGATATATCTCATTTTACACTAGACCAAGGGAGATATATCTCATTTTACACTAGACCAAGGGAGATATATCTCATTTTACACTACACCAAGTGAGATATATCTCATTTTACACTAGACCAAGTGAGATGTATCTCATTTTACACTACACCAAGTGAGATATATCGCATTTTACACTAGACCAAGTGAGATATATCTCATTTTACACTACACCAAGTGAGATATATCTCATTTTACACTAGACCAAGTGAGATGTATCTCATTTGACACTAGACCAAGTGAGATGTATCTCATTTTACACTACACCAAGTGAGATATATCGCATTTTACACTAGACCAAGTGAGATATATCTCATTTTACACTAGACCAAGTGAGATATATCGCATTTTACACTAGACCAAGTGAGATATATCTCATTTTACACTACACCAAGTGAGATATATCTCATTTTACACTAGACCAAGTGAGATATATCGCATTTTACACTACACCAAGTGAGCTAGATCTCATTTTACTCTACAACAAGTGAGATATATCTCATTTTACACTAGACCAAGTGATCTAAAAGTTATCCTATACTATACTTGCTCACTAAGTGTAGTGTAAACAGGGCTTTCTCACTAGTTCTAATGTAAAAAGTGCTACACCAGATAAATGAGATCTGCATTTACACTATGGAAAGTGAGCAAAACATGTTTTACACTCCACCTCCCACAATATAGTGCTGAATTACAAACGCAGAGGCTGTTTTACACTACCCCCTAGTGCCTCGTCTATCCTGTGCTCCCTCCATCTGCACTTACAGTAATGGAAATCATTAAAAAAGATTCACAGGCAGATCTGTCATCATATTTCTCCTCTACACACACTCTCTCACTGAAAACATATTCTGAGTGTGTGAGAGTGTGTGTACCGCTCGCCCACCTGACTGGCGCTTTTGGAAAGCATCCTGGATGCAGTGTAGTGATTTACAGGCCGAGGGGAGGACGGGGGGCTCATTTTTTCCTCCTATGTTTTGGCTTTTCCCCCCGTTGGCCAGGATGTCGTTATGAGAGTGGATGAGTGAAGTTACACAGTCTGACAGCAACCATTGGTCATGGAGTTAATAACAGGATGCTGCTGAAAGATGCTGCCCGTCAGGTTTTAACATTAAAGTCAGGAGAGGGTTGAGTGGAGGGAGCGAAAGGAAAAAATCTTCAACTGGTGTATTATTTTATGTTTTTTTTTCTTTTTCTTTTTGCAGTTGTGCCTCCTTCAGGAATGCATCATGCTCACCTTCCCATATCATTGTACAAGACAATAACACAACATTAATGAGCTAGACCTACTTTACACTGCAGTTACTGAGTGATACCAGCTTTACACTACATTAACCTTCTACCTAGTGAACTAGACCTATTCTACACTACATTTAATAATTTATATCTGATTTACACTACATTTACACTACATTTAATAATTTATATCTGCTTTACACTACATTTACACTACATTTACACTACATTTACACTACATTTAATAATTTATATCTGATTTACACTACATTTACACTGCATTTACACTACATTTACACTACATTTAATAATTTATATCTGATTTACACTACATTTACACTGTATTTAATAATTTATATCTGATTTACACTACATTTACACTACATTTACACTACATTTACACTACATTTACACTACATTTAATAATTTATATCTGATTTACACTACATTTACACTGCATTTAATAATTTATATCTGATTTACACTACATTTACACTACATTTACACTACATTTACACTACATTTAATAATTTATATCTGATTTACACTACATTTACACTGCATTTAATAATTTATATCTGCTTTACACTACATTTACACTACATTTACTAAGTTATAACTGATTTACACTACATTTACACTACATTTAATAATTTATATCTGATTTACACTACATTTACACTACATTTACACTACATTTACACTACATTTAATAATTTATATCTGATTTACATTACATTTACACTGCATTTACACTACATTTACACTACATTTAATAATTTATATCTGATTTACACTACATTTACACTGCATTTACACTACATTTACACTACATTTAATAATTTATATCTGATTTACACTACATTTACACTGCATTTAATAATTTATATCTGCTTTACACTACATTTACACTACATTTACTAAGTTATAACTGATTTACGCTACATTTACTAAGTTATATCTGATTTACACTACATTTACACTACATTTAATAATTTATATCTGCTTTACACTACATTTACACTCCATTTACTAAGTTATATCTGATTTACGTACACCTACACTACATATATTTATATCTGCTTTACACTACATTTACACTACATTTACTAATTTATATCTGCTTTACACTACATTTACTAAGTTATATCTGATTTACACTACATTTACACTGCATTTAATAATTTATATCTGCTTTACACTACATTTACACTACATTTAATAATTTATATCTGCTTTACACTACATTTACTGAGTTATATCTGATTTACACTACATTTACACTACATTTAATAATTTATATCTGCTTTACACTATATTTACTGAGTTATATCTGATTTACACTACATTTACACTACATTTACTAAGTTATAACTGATTTACACTACATTTACTAAGTTATATCTGATTTACACTACATTTACACTACATTTAATAATTTATATCTGCTTTACACTACATTTACTGAGTTATATCTGATTTACACTACATTTACACTACATTTACTAAGTTATAACTGATTTACACTACATTTACACTACATTTACTAAGTTATAACTGATTTACACTACATTTACTAAGTTATAACTGATTTACACTACATTTACACTACATTTACTAAGTTATAACTGATTTACGCTACATTTACTAAGTTATAACTGATTTACACTACATTTACACTACATTTACTAAGTTATAACTGATTTACACTACATTTACACTACATTTACTAAGTTATAACTGATTTACGCTACATTTACTAAGTTATATCTGATTTACACTACATTTACACTACATTTACTAAGTTATAACTGATTTACGCTACATTTACTAAGTTATATCTGAATTACACTACATTTACACTACATTTACTAAGTTATAACTGATTTACGCTACATTTACTAAGTTATATCTGATTTACACTACATTTACACTACATTTACTAAGTTATAACTGATTTACGCTACATTTACTAAGTTATAACTGATTTACACTACATTTACACTACATTTACTAAGTTATATCTGATTTACACTACATTTACACTACATTTACTAAGTTATAACTGATTTACACTACATTTACACTACATTTAATAATTTATATCTGATTTACACTACATTTACACTACATTTACACTACATTTACACTACATTTACACTACATTTAATAATTTATATCTGATTTACACTACATTTACACTGCATTTACACTACATTTACACTACATTTAATAATTTATATCTGATTTACACTACATTTACACTGCATTTACACTACATTTACACTACATTTAATAATTTATATCTGATTTACACTACATTTACACTGCATTTAATAATTTATATCTGCTTTACACTACATTTACACTACATTTACTAAGTTATAACTGATTTACGCTACATTTACTAAGTTATATCTGATTTACACTACATTTACACTACATTTAATAATTTATATCTGCTTTACACTACATTTACACTACATTTACTAAGTTATATCTGATTTACACTACATTTACACTACATTTAATAATTTATATCTGCTTTACACTACATTTACACTACATTTACTAATTTATATCTGCTTTACACTACATTTACTAAGTTATATCTGATTTACACTACATTTACACTGCATTTAATAATTTATATCTGCTTTACACTACATTTACACTACATTTAATAATTTATATCTGCTTTACACTACATTTACTGAGTTATATCTGATTTACACTACATTTACACTGCATTTAATAATTTATATCTGCTTTACACTACATTTATACACTACTACATTTACACTACATTTACACTACATTTAATAATTTATATCTGATTTACACTACATTTACACTGCATTTAATATATTTATATCTGCTTTACACTACATTTACACTACACATTTTACTAAGTTATAACTGATTTACACTACATTTACACTACATTTAATAATTTATATCTGATTTACACTACATTTACACTACATTTACTAACTACACTATACACTTTAATTTATATTG
Source organism: Ameiurus melas (assembly GCA_012411365.1). Taxonomy (NCBI): domain Eukaryota; kingdom Metazoa; phylum Chordata; class Actinopteri; order Siluriformes; family Ictaluridae; genus Ameiurus; species Ameiurus melas. The sequence goes on from CM022780.1 coordinate 1,162,672, forward strand.
ATTTACACTACATTTAATACACTACATACACTTACATTTAATAATTTATATCTGATTTACACTACACTACACTTTACACTACACTTACACTACATTTAATAATTTATATCTGATTTACACTACATTTACACTGCATTTAATAATTTATATCTGCTTTACACTACATACTACACTACATTTACTAAGTTATAACTGATTTACCTTTATTTACTAAGTTATATCTGATTTACACTACATTTACACTACATATTTAATAATTTATATCTGCTTTACACTACATTTACACTACATTTACTAAGTTATATCTGATTTACACCATTTACACTACATTTAATAATTTATATCTGCTTTACACTACATTTACACTACATTTACTAATTTATATCTGCTTTACACTACATTTACACTACTTTTACTAAGTTATATCTGATTTACACTACATTTACACTGCATTTAATAATTTATATCTGCTTTACACTACATTTACACAATCACACTAATAATTTATATCTGCTTTTACTAATCACATTAATTGAGTTATATCTGATTTACTACACTACACTACATTAATAATTTATATCTCTTTACACTACATTTACTGAGTTATATCTGATTTACACTACATTACACTTACACTACTAAGTTATAACTGATTTACACTACATTTACACTACATTTACTAAGTTATAACTTATGACATTTACACTACATTTACACAGTTATAACTGATTTACGCTCACATTTACTAAGTAATATCTGATTTACACTACATTTACACTACATTTACTAAGTTATAACTATTATGCTACATTTACTAAGTTATATCTGATTTACACTACATTTACACTACATTTACTAAGTTATATCTGATTTACACTACATTTACACTACATTTACTAAGTTATAACTGATTTACACTACATTTACACTACATTTAATAATTTATATCTGCTTTACACTACATTTACTAAGTTATAACTGATTTACGCTACATTTACTAAGTTATAACTGATTTACACTACATTTACACTACATTTAATAATTTATATCTGCTTTACACTACATTTACTAAGTTATAACTGATTTACGCTACATTTACTAAGTTATAACTGATTTACACTACATTTACACTACATTTAATAATTTATATCTGATTTACGCTACATTTACTAAGTTATAACTGATTTACACTACATTTACTAAGTTATAACTGATTTACACTACATTTACTAAGTTATAACTGATTTACGCTACATTTACTAAGTTATATCTGATTTACACTACATTTACACTGCATTTAATAATTTATATCTGCTTTACACTACATTTACACTACATTTACTAAGTTATAACTGATTTACGCTACATTTACTAAGTTATATCTGATTTACACTACATTTACACTACATTTACTAAGTTATAACTGATTTACGCTACATTTACTAAGTTATATCTGATTTACACTACATTTACACTACATTTACTAAGTTATATCTGATTTACACTACATTTACACTGCATTTAATAATTTATATCTGCTTTACACTACATTTACACTACATTTACTAAGTTATAACTGATTTACACTACATTTACACTACACATTTAACGATGTAGACCTACTTTACACTACATTTACTCTGTACCTCGTGAGATATACCTTAACAGCGTGACATTTACACTATACACTTACTGATGTAGACCTACTTTTCACTACATTTAGTGTTTTTATGCCACTCTACACATGAAGTGAGCTAGACCTGTTTTACACTGCACTTAGCCAGCTAGCCCTCATGTACCCTATGTTTACACTATATACCTCAATTCAACTCAATTGACTTCAGTTATATTTATATTGTGCTTCAAACAAAGAACACTCTCACACAGCTGTATAACTAATGTACTGTACCCAACGAGCAAGGTTATTTCTATTGCTGTTTTTATGTCACAGCTATTGAGTAAGTCTTTTTTTAAGACTTTATTTATGAGCAAAGCATCTTTTTTTTTCTTTTTCTTTTTTTTTACACTTTACTTAGTCAGAAATGATTTAGCTACAATCAGAGCATCTTTATTGTACTTATAAATATCAAAGGAGGTCAACATGGGTGAGGTAAACACCGAATTGGAACACAGCCCTGTGGATGACTGATTGGACTTAAACATAATGAGCATAAAGAAGTGAAGATCACACGCTAACAGATGAAAGTAGAGTGACATCCAGTATAATACTCGTCTCTCACCCCGGTGTGAATCAGAGGAGAAATCTGACACGGTGATGGCTTCTCACACTCTCGCACTCTCACACATGCTCGTGTGAAATGGTAAAATTATCCACGTTGCGAGTCTTGTTAACGTTCCTTACTGCAAGCTCAGTTCTCTCAGCTGATGAGAACCCGGGCCAGTGACGGATGGAGAACCACGGGGAATTGCAGGCATTTAATTTCAACAAGGGCGAAAAACATATTTATCAGACACGTGGAGACGTGTAGCCATGGGAACCGGGATGATGTAAGACACAAGGTTGTTAAGTGACATTCCGATTCGAATAGGAGCGAGACAGACAAGTGGCATTTCTGTGTGAACCAATAAACCTTTAAATTTAATGAGTAAAGTAAGGAGAAAAGAAACAGCGTGACAGAGTGTTCATTTAGAAATCCCTGGTCAAGAGGGGCGTTTCTCTATCCTCTCTATCCTCTCTATCTTCTCTATCCTCTCTATCTTCTCTATCCTCTCTATCCTCTCTATCTTCTCTATCCTCTCTATCCTCTCTATCTTCTCTAACTTCTCTAACTTCTCTATCCTCTCTATCTTCTCTAACTACTCTATCTTCTCTATCCTCTCTATCTTCTCTATCCTCTCTATCTTCTCTATCCTCTCTATCCTCTCTATCCTCTCTATCTTCCAACTCTATCCCCTATCTCTAACTACTCCATCTCCTATCCTCTTATCTCTCTATCCTCTCACTCTCTACTCTACTCTTCTCTATCCTCTCTATCTTCTCTATCTCTCAACTCTCTATCTTCTCTTCTCTATCTTCTCTAACTTCCTATCCTCTTATCTCCCCTAACTTCTATCTCTCATTCTCTCTATCTTCTCCAACTTCTCTATCCTCTCTATCTCCTAATTATCTATCTCTCTCTATCCCCTTATCTCTCTCTATCTTCTCTAACTTCTCTATCTTCTCTATTCTCTCTATCTTCTCTAATTTCTATCTCTCTATCTTCTCTAACTCTCTATCTTCTATTCTCTCTATCTCTCTAACTTCTCTATCCTCTATCTCTCTAACTACTCTATCTCCATCCTCCATCTCTCATCTCTATCCTCTCATCCTCTCTATCCTCTCTATCTTCTCTAACTTCTCTATCCTCTCTATCTTCTCTAACTACTCTATCTTCTCTATCCTCTCTATCTTCTCTATCTTCTCTAACTTCTCTATCTTCTCTATTCTCTCTATCTTCTCTATCTTCTCTAACTTCTCTATCTTCTCTATCCTCTCTATCTTCTCTATCTTCTCTATCTTCTCTATCTTCTCTATCCTCTCTATCCTCTCTATCCTCTCTAACTACTCTATCTTCTCTATCCTCTCTATCCTCTCTATCCTCTCTATCTTCTCTAACTACTCTATCTTCTCTATCCTCTCTATCCTCTCTATCCTCTCTATCTTCTCTAACTTCTCTATCCTCTCTATCTTCTCTAACTACTCTATCTTCTCTATCCTCTCTATCTTCTCTATCTTCTCTATCTTCTCTAACTTCTCTATCCTCTCTATCTTCTCTAACTACTCTATCTTCTCTATCCTCTCTATCTTCTCTATCTTCTCTAACTACTCTATCTTCTCTATCCTCTCTATCCTCTCTATCCTCTCTATCTTCTCTAACTTCTCTATCCTCTCTATCTTCTCTATCTTCTCTATCCTCTCTATCTTCTCTAACTACTCTATCTTCTCTATCCTCTCTATCCTCTCTATCCTCTCTATCTTCTCTAACTACTCTATCTTCTCTATCCTCTCTATCTTCTCTATCTTCTCTAACTTCTCTATCTTCTCTATTCTCTCTATCTTCTCTAACTTCTCTATCCTCTCTATCTTCTCTAACTACTCTATCTTCTCTATCCTCTCTATCTTCTCTATCTTCTCTAACTTCTCTATCTTCTCTATTCTCTCTATCTTCTCTAACTTCTCTATCTTCTCTATCCTCTCTATCCTCTCTATCCTCTCTATCTTCTCTATCCTCTCTATCTTCTCTAACTACTCTATCTTCTCTATCCTCTCTATCCTCTCTATCCTCTCTATCTTCTCTAACTTCTCTATCCTCTCTATCTTCTCTATCTTCTCTATCCTCTCTATCTTCTCTAACTACTCTATCTTCTCTATCCTCTCTATCCTCTCTATCCTCTCTATCTTCTCTATCTTCTCTATCCTCTCTATCCTCTCTATCTTCTCTATCTTCTCTATCTTCTCTATTCTCCTTCATCTCTTCTAACTCTCTATCCCCTCTATCTTCTCTAACTACTCTATCTTCTCATCCTCTCTATCTTCTCTATCTTCTCTAACTCTCTATCTTCTCTATTCTCTCTATCTCTCTAACTCTCTATCTCTCTATCCTCTCTATCCTCTCTATCCTCTTTCATCTCTATCCTCTCTATCTCTCTAACTACTCTATCTTCTCTATCCCCTCTATCCTCTATCCCCCATCTCTAACTCTCTATCCTCATCTCTCTCTATCTTCTCTATCCTCTCTATCTCCTAACTTATCTCTCTATCCTCTCTATCCTCTCTATCCTCTTATCTTCTCTAACTCTCTATCCTCTCTTCATCTCTATCCTCATCCCTCTATCTTCTCTAACTACTTTATCTTCTCTATCCTCTCTATCCCTCTCATCCTCTCTATCTTCTACTAACTTCTCTATCCCTCTCTATCTCTCTCTATCTACCTCTCTATCCTCTCTATCTCTCTAACTCTATCCTCTTATCCTCTCTATCCTCTCTATCTTCTCTAACTACTCTATCTTCTCTATCCTCTCTATCTTCTCTATCTTCTCTAACTTCTCTATCTTCTCTA
>CM022780.1:1172731-1175231 GCA_012411365.1 Ameiurus melas
CTGATCAGCATTGTCTAGACGACTAATCACTTATCAGCATTGTCTAGACAACTAATCAATTATCAGCATTGTCTAGACGACTAATCACTGATCATCACTGTCTAGACGACTAATCACTTACCACCACTGTTCCCCATGACCAATCACTGGTCAGCATTATTCTAGACGACTAATCACTGATCAGCATTGTCTAGACGACTAATCACTTATCAGCATTGTCTAGACGACTAATCACTTATCAGCATTGTCTAGATGACTAATCACTGATCAGTACTGTCTAGACGACTAATCACTGATTAGCACTGTCTAGACGACTAATCACTTATCAGCATTGTCTAGACGACTAATCACTTATCAGCATTGTCTAGACGACTAATCACTGATCAGCACTGTCTAGACGACTAATTACTTATCAGCATTGTCTAGACGACTAATCACTTATCAGCATTGTCTAGACGACAAATCACTGATCAGCACTGTCTAGACGACTAATCCCTGATCAGCATTGTCTAGACGACTAATCCCTTATCAGCATTGTCTAGACGACTAATCCCTGATCAGCATCGTCTAGACGACTAATCACTGATCAGCACTGTCTAGACGACTAATCACTGATCAGCATTGTCTAGACGACTAATCCCTGATCAGCATTGTCTAGACAACTAATCCCTGATCAGCATCGTCTAGTTGACTAATCCCTGATCAGTATTGTTCATGAAAACCAACCACTAATCAATCACCATTGTTAGTCCACCCACACACTGACTCGTTATTTCAGAAAATCTTCTTCATATTAGCATGCAAATGATCACAAAGATTCAGTAAATATGAAAACTAGTCTATGACATCATCTGGTGATTTTGAGCATGCAGTAGCTACTTTCCCTGAAAAGAGTTCGTAAGACTGGTGTAGTTGTCAAACGTGTGGTGGAGCTAAAGAGGAAGTATATCATTTCACCGATTTAACACCAACTTCATCTCACACCAATGAGGTAAAAATTCACGAAGAAGTTCACAGCTGGAAAACGTTTAACAAGCCACAAGCCCAGTCTCATTTACTTCTCCAAAAGCAAAGAGGAATGCAATAAGAAAAACGATGTTGTAATTAAAGAGAAAAGTCGAGGAAAGACAAAACAAATGCTTTCTCCACAGCAGGAGGTTAGCGAGCGAGCTAGCGCGTACCTTCACTGAAGCCCATGTGGATGCTCCAGTAGTTCTGCAGGCACTGTATCTCCTTCTTCATCCCTCGTTTACAGCGACACTCCATCAACTGCGTCTCCTGCAGAACCTCCAGCGCCGCCTGGCACTCCTTATTGGCCAACATGGAGTTCCAGTCCTTACCCACGAGGCACTGCCTCATGATGCGATAACGAGAGCTGCACTGAGGACTCAGGTTACACACCTCACTCGCCTTCACACAGTCCACAAAGTCCGGAGAGGGGGATGAGGAAGAGGAGGAGGACAAGGACGAGGACACGGAGACAAACAGATCGTCTACAGAGAGAAAGAGGAGAGAGAGAGAGAGAGAGAGAGAGAGATAAAGTGAGTAAATAATGGAAGAAAAGAATACAAGCCATGTTAATAAAAGAAAGACAAGAGTGAAGACAGATAAAAAGAAAAGAAGAGATGAGAAGAGGAGAAGAGGAGAAGAGGAGAAGAGGAGAAGAGGAGAAGAGGAGGTGAAATGAGATGATGTATTAGTAATGAAAGTCTGAGTCTAACTCTCATTACCGCTTATTACAAATGATCTCTGTGTAAAGTACATCACTCAGCTCTACTTCTGGATCATTTATCATTTATCACCATATACAATCCTAACACACACACACACACACACACACACACACACACACACACACACACACACACACACACACACACACCCACACACACACACACACCACACACACACAAACACACTCACACACACACACACACACACACACACACACACCACACACACACACACACACACACACACATCTGCACACATCACTGTGTGTGCTCACTGTTGTTCAGAACACTAAACATGACTCAGACACATTCACACATCCACACACATAAAAACACCCATACACACACTCCACACACACGCACACACACACCACACACACTCGTATACACACACCTGTATACAACTCCGTACACACACACCACACACACACACACACACACTGTACACACACACACACACACACACACACTGTACACACATCCACACAAATCGTACACACACACATACCCAACACACCTGTACACACACACGTATACACACACACCTGCATACACACACTCAGACACACACTCCGTACACACACTCCGTACACACACACTCTCATACACACACCGTACACACACTCCGTACACACACTCCATACACACACTCCGTACACACACTCACACACACACACTCCGTACACACACACTCCATACACACACACTCCTGCACACACCAACACACTCCATACACACACTCGACACACACTCCGCACACACCCCAC
>CM022780.1:1180231-1207731 GCA_012411365.1 Ameiurus melas
AACACCCTGAACTAACACTAACACCCTGAACTAACACTAACACTAACACCCTGAACTAACACTAACACCCTGAACTAACACTAACACCAACACCTGAACTAACACTAACACCACACCTGAACAACACTAACACCCTGAACTAACACTAACACCCCTGAACTAACACTAACACCCTGAACTAACACTAACACCAACACCCCGGAACCAACACTAACACCCTGAACTAACACTAACACTAACACCCTGAACTAACACTAACACCCTGAACCAACACAACACTAACACCTGAACTAACACTAACACTACCAACACTACACTAACACAACTAACACTAACACTAACACCCTGAACTAACACTAACAACTAACACCCCCTGAACTAACACTAAACACCTGAACTAACACTAACACTACAACACACAACTAACACTAACACCCTGAACTAACACTAACACTAACCCTGAACTAACACTAACACTAACTACACCAAAACTAACCAACACCTGACTAACACAACAACCTGAACTAAACTAACACTAACACCCCAACTAACACTAACACCTGAACTAACACTAACACTAACACCCTGAACTAACACTAACACTAACACCCTGAACTAACACTAACACCCTGAACTAACACTACACCCACTACTAACACTAACCCTGCAACACTAACTAAACCCAACAACAATGACTAACAAACCTAAAACCAACACAAAACACTAACACCCTAACATAACAACTAACACACCCCTCTACCCACTACATAACTCATCCCATAATACCTAAACCCCAACTAACACTAACCGCTAACCCTCCACCTGAACAACCAAACACCTGAACTAACACAACCCTGAACCCAACAACCTAACTAACACTAACACTAACACCCTGAACTAACACTAACACACCTGAACTAACACTAACACCCTGAACTAACACTAACACTAACCCTGACACTAACCCCCTACCTACACCCTGAATCACATACCCCTGAAAACTACTACATGAAAACACTATTAAACTAACACTAACACAACACCTGAATAACACTAACACCCACACCCCTAAACATAACACACAACAAACCCCACACTGACTAACAAACACACAACTACACCCTGACCACACTACACACAAAAAACCCTACACTAACCTGAAATAAAACAATAACATAACACTAACACCCTGACTAACACTAAACCACCTGAATAAACAACACTGAACTAACACTAACACTAACACCTGAATAACACCCTGAACTAACACTAACCTACCCTCCACATTAATAACACTAACACTAACACCCGAACTAACACTAACACAACCTGAACTAACACTAACACCCTGAACACTAACACTAACACTAACAGAACTAACACTAACACCCTGACAACACTAACACTAACACCCTGAACTAACACTAACACCCTGAACAACACTAACACCTGAACAACCAACACTAACCCACTAACATAACACCTGCAACACTACACAACCCTAACTAACCTAACACCACACTACAACCCCTGACAACCTACACCAGACTACACTAACACTAACAACACTAACCACACACACTAACACCTGAACTAACACTAACACTAACACCCTGAACTAACACTAACACTAACACTCTGAACTAACACTAACACCCTGAACTAACACTAACACCCTGAACTAACACTGAAACCCTGAACTAACACTAACGAGTTTCCATGCTGATACGCGTTGGTTCAATGCAAGTCTGCAGATGTTCCAAAGTTTAGTGTAACACTGCAGTGTTAATGCTCCACCGGTGTTTGTCCATGGCGTTAATTCTACACTGTAAGAGTTTACTGTATGCTGCCAGTGTTTTATTCATCTACGTGCTTTATTTGTACTCGAGCGGTGTTCATTCTGTTCTACCTTCATGCTCATGTCAATCTAACACCATGGCAGTTAATTCTACATTGTAGGTGTTCATTCCACACTGTATGTGTTTGCAGTGTGCAGGGTGACCTTGACCACAGTTGCGCTCACTCAGAGTGTCTCTGCATTAAACACCAGAAAGGAAACACACACACACACACACACACACACCTCGATGTTAAGATTGTGTGTTGAGGTTGAACTTTTTGGACTTCGATAATAGCGATGTGAGACTCGTACGCAGACCACTACACACACAGGTTTGTTTCACTCTCGCTGCGAGGACCTCCCACTGACACGATCATTAACACAGCTGATTAACACCGTGATCTGACCTCTGACCTTCACCTCAGGAACTTACAATACATTTCACCTCTGTTACAGTTCTCCTCGTGGGAACCTGCTAAACGTCCCCACAAGGTCAAAACCTGTCAGATATTCCTCTCCTCATCTTCCTCTCCTTCCTCTCCTCTTATACCTCATCTTCTTCTCTTTCATCTTTCTCTCTTCTCCTTCCTCATCTTCCTCTCCTCTGCTCTCATCTTCCTTTCCTTCCTCTCATCTCTTTCATCATCTTCCTCTCATCTCCTTCCTCGTCTTCCTCTCATGTTCCTCTCCTCATGTTCCTCTCCATCCTCTCATCTTCCTCTCCTCATCTTCTTCTCCTTCCTCATCTTCCTCTCCATCCTCTCATCTTCCTCTCCCCGTCTTCCTCATTTTCCTCTCCTCATCTTCCTCATCTTCCTCTCCTCATCTTCCTCATCTTCCTCTCCTCATCTTCCTCTCCATCCTCTCATCTTCCTCTCCCCGTCTTCCTCATTTTCCTCTCCTCTCCTTCCTCTCTATCCTCTCCATCCTCTCCTCATCTTCCTCTCCTTCCTCTCATCTTCCTCTCATCATCTTCCTCATCTTCCTCTCCTCATCTTCCTCTCCTTCCTCTCATCTTCCTCTCATCATCTTCCTCATCTTCCTCTCCTCATCTTCCTCTCCTTCCTCTCATCTTCCTCTCATCATCTTCCTCATCTTCCTCTCCTCATCTTCCTCTCCTTCCTCTCATCTTCCTCTCCTCATCTTCCTCATCTTCCTCTCCTCATCTTCCTCATCTTCCTCTCCTCATCTTCCTCTCCTCATCTTCCTCATCTTCCTCTCCTCATCTTCCTCTCCTTCCTCTCATCTTCCTCTCATCATCTTCCTCATCTTCCTCTCCTCATCTTCCTCTCCTCATCTTCCTCTCCTCATCTTCCTCATCTTCCTCTCCTCATCTTCCTCTCCTTCCTCTCATCTTCCTCTCCTCATCTTCCTCATCTTCCTCTCCTCATCTTCCTCATCTTCCTCTCCTCATCTTCCTCTCCTCATCTTCCTCTCCTTCCTCTCATCTTCCTCTCCTCATCTTCCTCTCCTCATCTTCCTCTCCTTCCTCTCATCTTCCTCTCCTCATCTTCCTCTCCTTCCTCTCATCTTCCTCTCCTCATCTTCCTCATCTTCCTCTCCTCATCTTCCTCTCCTCATCTTCCTCATCTTCCTCTCCTCATCTTCCTCTCCTTCCTCTCATCTTCCTCTCCTCATCTTCCTCTCCTCATCTTCCTCTCCTTCCTCTCATCTTCCTCTCCTCATCTTCCTCATCTTCCTCTCCTCATCTTCCTCTCCTCATCTTCCTCATCTTCCTCTCCTCATCTTCCTCTCCTTCCTCTCATCTTCCTCTCCTCATCTTCCTCTCCTCATCTTCCTCATCTTCCTCTCCTCCTCTTCCTCTCCTTCCTCTCCTCATCTTCTTCTCCTTCCTCTTGCCACCAATATATAGAAAACACACACACACACACACACACACACACACACCGTGTTTAATCCGCGTTACATCTGGCTGTGCGTGTTAATGATGGAAGTCATAAAGTTCTCTCACCTAACAGGAGCAGGAATCCGCACAGAAACAGCCGCATGATGGAAGCGCGAGACCAATCTCAGACAAACTGGAATGTTTTTGTTTACGATCTTTTTAAATTCCCAGACACGGACACAAATGTTAAAAATCCCGAACAGCCTCCAGCGCGCGCGGACCCTTCATCATCACCACCAGCACCACCACCATCATCATCATCATCATCATCATCACTGGGATCCGGTGAAATAAATCCGTACAGATGTAAAGTTTTCTCTCTTTATTTAATACTTATTCCCGTGGAAGAGGAAGAGGAGGAGGAGGAGGAGGAAGGAGTGAACCCCGGGATCCGCTGCACGTGATCCCAACATGCCGCTGATGAAGAACCGAGATCCGGCGCGCGCTCCAAACACCTTCACACCAAAGAGGGTCGGCTCAGAAATTAAAAGGAATAAATAATAACTACTACTACTACTACCAATAATAATAATAATAATAATAATAATAATAATAATAATAATAATAACGATGATCAAATAAAGCGCGAGGAGCTGAGCAGCGACACACACTCACCGCCGCGCCTGCAACTCTGCTCCAGAAGCGCGCGCGCAGGATGGAGGACTGGTGTGTGTGTGTGTGTGTGTGTGTGTGTGTGTGTGTGTGTGTCTGAAGGAGGGACTGGCTTCATCCCAAATGGACATGCAGTGCACTGCATGCGGTGTTTTAATTTAGTTAAAACAACTTAACTTGTCCCCAGCTACTGAAAAATCCGTCTTTATTATTTTATCTTCTACGTAGTGCACTTCATAGGGTGGAGATCATCTTATCTCCTACGTAGTGCACTTCATAGGGTGGAGATCATCTTATCTTCTATGTAATGCATTTCATAGGGTGGAGATCATCTTATCTCCTACGTAGTGCATTTCATAGGGTGGAGATCATCTTATCTCCTACGTAGTGCACTTCATAGGGTGGAGATCATCTTATCTTCTATGTAGTGCACTTCATAGGGTGGAGATCATCTTATCTTCTATGTAGTGCACTTCATAGGGTGGAGATTATCTTATCTCCTACGTAGTGCACTTCATAGGGTGGAGATCATCTTATCTTCTATGTAATGCATTTCATAGGGTGGAGATCATCTTATCTCCTACGTAGTGCATTTCATAGGGTGGAGATCATCTTATCTCCTACGTAGTGCACTTCATAGGGTGGAGATCATCTTATCTTCTATGTAGTGCACTTCATAGGGTGGAGATCATCTTATCTCCTACGTAGTGCACTTCATAGGGTGGAGATCATCTTATCTCCTACGTAGTGCACTTCATAGGGTGGAGATCATCTTATCTCCTACGTAGTGCACTTCATAGGGTGGAGATCATCTTATCTTCTACGTAGTGCACTTCATAGGGTGGAGATCATCTTATCTTCTATGTAGTGCACTTCATAGGGTGAGAACATCTTATCTCACGTAGTGCACGTCTAGGGTGGAGATCATCTTATCTCCTACGTAGTGCACTTCATAGGGTGGAGATCATCTTATCTCCTACGTAGTGCACTTCATAGGGTGGAGATCATCTTATCTCCTACGTAGTGCACTTCATAGGGTGGAGATCATCTTATCTCCTACGTAGTGCACTTCATAGGGTGGAGATCATCTTATCTCCTACGTAGTGCACTTCATAGGGTGGAGATCATCTTATCTCCTACGTAGTGCACTTCATAGGGTGGAGATCATCTTATCTCCTACGTAGTGCACTTCATAGCATGGAGATCATCTTATCTCCTACGTAGTGCACCTCACAGCATGGAGATCATCTTATCTCCCCTCATTAGTGCACTTCAGGGTGAAGATCATCTTATCTCCTACGTAGTGCACTTCGTAGGGAGAGATCCTCTTCCTACGTAGTGCACTTCATAGGGTGGAGATCATCTTATCTCCTACGTAGTGCACTTCATAGGGTGGAGATCATCTTATCTCCTACGTAGTGCACTTCATAGCATGGAGATCATCTTATCTCCTACGTAGTGCACTTCATAGGGTGGAGATCATCTTATCTCCTACGTAGTGCACTTCATAGCATGGAGATCATCTTATCTCCTACGTAGTGCACTTCATAGGGTGGAGATCATCTTATCTCCTACGTAGTGCACTTCATAGGGTGGAGATCATCTTATCTCCTACGTAGTGCACTTCATAGGGTGGAGATCATCTTATCTCCTACGTAGTGCACTTCATGGGGTGGTGTTGAATTTTATCAGAATTAATATGCCAAATATTAATCCTCTACTCGCGACTCTGTCATACAGCTTGATAGAGGATGTAAAAACACTTCCTCTTACCTTCTCAGAAGGCGGAGTCTTTGTGCCGCTGGGCTAGAGAACCAATGAAATCCTTTCCCTTTCGCTGAAGGGGCGTGTACCAAAAGGAATTGTACTCACGGAGTAAGATATACGAATCGTCCTTTGTATGGACTTCGGTTTATTAAAGAACAAGAAGGATTACAACGATCTTCACTCGGAATATAAAGAAAAGGAAAGAAAGAAAAAACAGCGACTACGCAGAGTCTGAAAATAGATTTATGTTAAGAACAGACATAAAATAGATCAATCTTTTAGATCACGCAGGATCGGAGACTTCTTCTTCCTTCACATAAAACTAAAGCGAGTCATGTTGACCCGAGGTGCGGCCCTCAACACTCGTCCGGTCGGAGCTTATACACACCTTTCGCTTGTGGTTTCAAGCGCTAGAGTTTAAGTTTTCGCTCAAAACCTCCAACCCCTTCTCCACGGTGTTCGGATGCGGTTACGAGCGAAAGCTCTGAATCTGCATGTAGAGAACAACAGGCGTGTCCTTATTTGGGTCTTTAACAGAGAGATAGAGGTTGGGGGGATTGTGGTTTTTGAGAACTCGCCTTAAAGCTGTGTGTGTTTTTAGCGCTGGCTGAAGAAAACAGGAAGTAGAAAGAGGACGTATGTTTGTTTACTGGGCTTTCTTCAGATTCAATCGTTCTATCAGTTTTTCCATTTCATCTCTTCGTCTAGCAAGATTAGAGAGTCTCGCTATTCTCCCATGTCTCCGACTTCATTTCCTCATGTATTCAGTCCTGTATTTAGCACGTTCTTTTAACATTTCAGCTTCAGCTGTCTTCTGATTTAAGGTATTCAGTATTCTATCACACTCTTTCACTACACAATCATGTCAGCTTTTCAGTTCTTTTTCATAGAGATCATCGTATCCCCTATGTAGTGCACTTTATAGGGTAAATGTAATGCACTTATATAACGCGTGACTGAGATGGTCGCAAGCTTACAGACGATAGCTTGAAGAGCCAGTGCACTGCTCTGAAGATCCTATAATGCAACGTAAAGAACTTCTATAATCTCCAGAGAACCGTCCAGCTCAACTCAAGCACCCTGTACTATGAAAAATAGTTTGTGACAAGAAGACGGTCCTTTACGGAACCCACGGTGCTTTAAAGAACCATCGAAGAACCTTTATTTTTACGAGTGTCGACATGAATTTGATGAACATGAACATAAGGAAGATCTAGATGAATTAAAACCAGGCTTTATCGAGTAGGAAGGGATGTGTTACGTGTTGTTGTGACGACAGGTGCGTTTACTTCAGAGAACGCGGGCGAGATCGATGCGGCCCGTGTCCCCGACGGGGAATCTGAGGTGAATTACCGCTCAGTTACACTTTTCCGTGATGGAGAGGTTGGGGGTTTGGGAAATGTAATGGTTCACATGTTCACGGAAGAGATTTTTTCAACAAAAAAAAAGGTCTAGACCCCAAATAATCACATCATTCCAAAGCTAGAACATGAACCGAAGCGTGGGTATGTAACCATGGTGCTACAACACAGTGATTTCCTCTGGAATCGCTGGAGTTTTTATGGTTCCATGATGATGACTCGTAGCAAAGATGTCACCTCATCACTGTGACTCATCTTCAGGACATGAGAAGTGGACTCGAGATGTTGTTGAGGTCCATCCATCCATCCATCCATCCATCCATCCATCTTCTACCGCTTACCCCTTCTTCAGGGTCGTGAGGGAACCTGGAGCCCAGGGAACATCGGGCACAAGGCGGGGTACACCCTGGACAAGGTGCCAGTCCATCACAGACCGTGTTGTGGTGCAGAAGACTGTTCCTAATATGAATTCTTCCAGAGCAGGACTTTCAGCTGGAACCATTAACAGTTCCTTCATACACGCCGTTTAGTCTCTTTGTATGGAACCATGGTATGTTCTCCACATTGGTGTGGGTCATTAGGTAGAACACAGCAATCTGACACAACAGAAGCAGTTCCTTCTATTTTGAGAAGGTTAAAGTTCATCTCGATGAGCTGCACTAACTGTTCCTGGCAGCTCATTTGTAATTTGCACAAATTCTCATTACTGTTTGATGAGTGATGAAATAAAAACAGTTCTCATAGATTCAGACATTTATTCTCCGCTGTGTGTCATTTCCCATGTAGAGGCGTGAAAGCTCATTAATCACAGTGTGGCGAATCTCCGTCGAGTGGGAAGACGGGAACCGTTAAAAAAAGCAGCAAAAGACAGACAGCTTTGAAGACGTGAGCGTGTAGCCGTCACTTCCTCCTGTCCAACACTGACATGAACCTCATGATCATCCGCTAGCTTTAAATCAAAGTCACCACGCTCTCCGAATAAATCTATTACTCTGCACTAATAACTCAGGACAAACCCACAGAGGTTCCTGAGGTGAGACTCTCAGGGGTACTTGGCTCCTTTACACCTCACCCGGGAAGAGGAATGTTCTCCACCTTTCAACTCCTATTGTTTATAGACTCGTTAAATATTTACAGCCCTTAAGGATTCTTTACAGGTCCCACTGGGGAACCCTTAAAGGTTCTAGGTAGAAATCTACAACAGCATGTTTTTCTTTAACTTACAAGCAAAACCTTTGACAAGTCATTCTTGCAGATGTTACAAAACCTTAATTATCCAACGAAGAACCCTCTGAAGAACCTCTGTATTAGCTGGGTACGTGTGCAATACACACTCCAAATTATTGCCCATTATATTCATCTCAATAACTACAACCTCTCAGGAATTTTAAGATTCATATCATTAAGCGTATTTAGCCTCCTAAAAGTGTTCTCTTTTGGAACTTTCCGATTGGGAAACA
The DNA here is from genome assembly GCA_012411365.1 of Ameiurus melas. Lineage (NCBI taxonomy): Eukaryota > Metazoa > Chordata > Actinopteri > Siluriformes > Ictaluridae > Ameiurus > Ameiurus melas. Next base: position 1,189,178 of record CM022780.1, read on the forward strand.
CTTTGTTGAAGGGTTGAAGTTTTCCCCAGAGGAACCCACCCAAGAACCCATAAAGCTTCACAACAAAGTGTTTTCCTACCTTCCATGTGCAATAGAACCCATTTTTTGTAATCCAAGTATCCTTAATTTTCCAATGAACCCTTGAAGAACCCACTGAAGATCCCGTTTATAAGAACACAACGTGTGTGTCTATTAACTGGGTAAGTGTGCGGTACAAACTCCAACTTACTGCTCAGTATTCCATTTCTTGTTAATATCTAGAACATGTAAAGCGTCTAACATTTGGCCACCATTGGTACTTCAGTGTTCTGAACACTTTTAGCGCTATGCTAACTGAACGGAATCAAAAGATGCTAGTTTTGTCCAGTTCGAACCACGCCCTGTTAGTGAATGTTGTTTTCCAGCGTGCTCCTGAATAATAATGCGTATTGTCTAAGGAAGTGGTCTTGTATTTTTTTTAAATTTGATTAAGGCTCAGCACCAGAGCCATCTGCCAGGCTCTTTATTATTTGGGAGCAGTCCCTGGTGCCGAGGCAGACGGGGTTAATCCATCTCGCTGTGGATCAGGCAGTGAGTTAATCCCACATCATCCCCGACGTCTGCTTCAGTCTTCCCTTCGCTCTCCAGCTGGTGCCGTGGTGGGCGAGACAGAAATATCCGTCTGAACGCCAGCTACGTCTGTGTCCTTGGTTTGGGTTTCGTCCTCTATTGTTAGATGAGAATTATTCCATCCCCCTACCGTCCCCCTCATGTCACTAAAAACTTCATCATCTCTCTGAAGGCCACTAAACCCAAAATAGACACCAAACAAGTACTGTATCACCCTGGAGTCAACAAATACACCCTACCCCTGCCGAAATACACTCAGGAGACAGTTTATTAAGCTCCAACGAACAGACAGGACACATTCTAGGTGAGTGTATCCCATCCGATGCGCTTTGGAAAGTATTGGCACCCCTCGCCACTGGTAGAATTCCATTCTGACTTAATGTGGTGACCCATAAAAGTGTTTTCTAATATTCCAAGTAGAGCTAGAGCCCTTATTTACACAATGAACCCCAAGAAGAAACCAGTAGTAATGGAGTAACTTGTGTACTTCAGATCCTTGGTAAACTCTCGGTAAAAAATGGTTTCTCAAGGGTTCCTTAAGGGTGGATTGGGTCGTTGAGGGTTCTCAGCCTGCTGAAACAGTTCGACTTGGTTCCAGGTTCCAAATGAACCATTAATTATCCAACAAAGCCTTAAAGAACTATCGTTTCTAAAAGAGTGTATCAACTGGGATAAATGTGCTGCACAAACTCCACATTATTGCTTATTCTTAGCTTACTTCTCCCCATTAGCCATACTTATCTACAGCTCTGGACTTTACCTCACTCCGTAAATCACTCCGCATAAAAACATCTGCACAAACGACAAGACGTCAAGGTGCTCCTAAACAGTTCAAAATGAGCGTGATGGACGGAATAACTCACGTAGGTCCGTAAAAAAAAAACAATGGAGAGGTTCGATGCTTGGCATTTAACTCCTTCAAGAGATCGTTATTAACGAGCGGCTCTTAAAATATGTCGAAAAGTCTACTCATACTTCCTGGAAACATGAGATAAACAGAGCAGCAGGAATCACACACACACACACACACACACACACACACAATCCAGGTCCACTTTGCATGGAATCGTTTGAGGATTTCTCCCGCAGCATCATGCTGAGTGGTTTATTTTTATCGAAGCGTTCTTGTTTTCAGATGCTAAATGTGTAACCTCAGTCATGCAGCTCCTCACACACACACACACACACACACTGAATGCATCGAATCACACGCATAGATTTTACATCTCAAGGTTTCATAACAAACCCAGGCCCTGGACCGAGGCGTATCTATCTGATCTCCTGATCTCCCTCCGTCCTGTCAGCGGAGGAGAAATGGTGCATTTGTGAAGCAAACGAGGGATCTGGAGCATCTAACCGCCCTGTACCTCCATAATGGAGAAGTGCAATCAGGTTGAAGAGGGGAATTCGATTTCACAAAAACAACACGACCCGACTCTAATGTTTACGTCATGTCCTCTTACTGAAAGTGATCCATCATATTCCTCCAGTACCTGAGAGAGAGAGAGAGAGAGAGAGAGAGAGAAGAACGATGAAGAATAGTTACTGTTTCCACCCTGAAATGGAGTATTTCCTGTAACAGCACGTCCCTGAGTGTTTTATTCCTCTTATTCCACTGCGATCTGCTGATAATTACTAGTTTTTTATTTATTTTTCACTGACAGACGACCTCGCTCGTCTCCAGTTCTGGTAAAATTCTGTAAAACTATTTTCTCTTCTCCCGGCTCACGTAGCAGCTATAAACTATGCGATAGTATATAAACATGTTGTGTGATAGCGACAGCGTGATTAAAAGTCGCGCGAGGTTTGGATGGTTTCAGCGTGGCGTCCAGACTGTTTTGCTCTGGAAGCCCCGTGCGATCTGGTGTCTACGCAGATTTATGTCTGAACCCCCCGAAATCACCCAGAGAACGAGACAGCTTTCAGCGTGTCTCGGTCGTAATCACCGCAGATGTCGTTTTCGTCGTTTGGAGGACGGGATCAGGAGCCAAAAGTCCCATCATCCCTCTGTTCAGCTCCACTCATCCTCCGTACAAGCACAAGGTCACATCGCACTCATAGCGGACAACGTGAGTGCTTTCACACGCTAGTGTTTCTCTTTTTATTTCTCTCTCGCGCTCTCTCTCTCTCTCACACACACACACACACACACATACAAATTCCAATTTGCAATCTCTGACCTTGTTATCTCTCCGTCAGGACGATCACGCCATCCGCCGGAGAGGGAGAATAGAGAGGCGCAAACATTCTGTTTGATCTCATATTCTCTCAAGTCAAATACTTTCTGTCAGCAGGAAGGAACACACACACACACACACACACACACACAACACACACACACACACACACTATTAAGTGTACGGATTTTAAACCAGACTCTGAATATCCAGTTCAGTTCCTCTTCTCTCTCACACTCGCACAAGATCTCCAGTAATAACACTTCACTACTACACTTAAGTACTCGTTTTCCATACTTACACTTTAGTGTTAATAAAACCGAATATGTGTACTCCACACACACACACACACACACACACACACACACACACACTCAAACAAACAAACAAATAACTTTTACTTATTACATTTTAATTTAGACCTTCAAATGACTGATGGCACTGATCCGATGCCCGGCATCAGTATCGTTCTGATCCAACAAAAATAAATAAATAAATAATAAAATAAATAAATAAATGAATGAATGAATGAAATGGTGGATCGGATATTCAGAGAAAACATATCAGATACCGGATCCTGTAAGATAAACCTGTTATATAATATTCCATCCGTTTGAACGATATTCACAACTATCTGTTGAGTGACCGGCTATTCGACGGATCGAAGATGTATTGGCACCCCTAGTGGTCAACAATTCGAACTGCAACATGCGTAGAAGTAGGAAGTCAGAACTCAGACTGGAACTATGGGTGACCTCTGACCTCAAGCTACAAAAACGAATCTTTAGTTCATCTTTAGTTTTATCAGCGAGCTAGCTAGCTAACTGTGCTGAGTGATGTGTATTTACCTCAGAACAGTGAACTGTAGAGTCAGTGAACGTGTCTGGACATGGCTGAGCCGCCATGTTGGTTTGTCCTCACTTGCTGAACTCAAGCTGAAGGAGACCGTCCCGAGTTCCGGGGGGTTTGATTCATTTTTTCCTGTTTGAATTATGACCTTTAGTAGAATGCGGCGTTAATGACAGGGTTGCCAGGTCTGTGGTTTCCACACCAATTTGTTCTAGAGTGAAAAAATACTCCACGGTTGCCAAGTTGTTGGTTTTTCTTTAATAGCAAATAATCAGAACTGAATCTAAACACGTGCAGATGGAGTGTCTATGATGTAAGATATATTGTAAAGACGGAGACGGGGAAAGGGTGATGATGGAGTGAATAATACACTTCCGTTCATTCGAAAGGTGTGAAACATTTGTTTACCCCCATGCTGGCAAAAAGAAGACACACCTCCACCTGAATGTTTTGGGATAGTTTGGTGTCTTTTTTGTTTGGTTTTGAGGTGTAGTTGAGGTGGAAATGTGGCTGAAACCTGGCAACTCTGGTTAATAAAATGTTCTCAACCACAGATGAAGGAACGTAGGTCTAAACCCGTTGTAGATGAGGTCCAAGTCTGTACTGTGGATTTCTGTAAGAATCGTTTCCCAGTGTCCACACCTGCTCAAGAAACTGTTAAACAAGTCCATTAGTGAAGAATCGTTTTGTTCAGAAATCTAACCCGGCAAAACCCAGTTAAAAACAGGTTTTTTTTTTCAATAATAATATAATATTAGTAGAATACTGATTCTGACTGGGGAAATAAATAGTTTCTCCTAATGGGCTCTGACTCCCACAGAACTGTACACAATAATTCTACTTCCTCTTCTCACTGTGCTCTAAAATATTCAGCAGAATCCCACATCTGTCATATCAGATTTATAATACAGTGCTCAGTGTGTGAGTGTGTGTGTGTGTGTGTGTGTGTGTGTGTGTGTGTGTGTGTGTGTGTGTGTGTTACAGTGAGTGAGTCACGGTGCATTAGGGAACATTACAGCCATTAGGAAGCCACTCTCACCGTGTCACACCACTTTTCAGTTCTATATATGTGTGAAGTTTTTCATTCCATTTTAACAGGACTTTAGTGCCAGTTTTAGTTCACCATTATCTACAATTCAAGGATCAGGGGTCAGGTTTAGAGATAGAGGTTAGGTTTAGGGTTGAAGGTCAGGTTTAGGGTTGAAGGTCAGGTTTAGGGTTGAAGGTCAGGTTTAGGGTTGGAGGTCAGGTTTAGAGATGGAGATCAGGTTTAGGGTTGGAGATCAGGTTTAGAGATGGAGGTCAGGTTTAGGGTTGGAGGTCATGTTTAGAGATGGAGGTCAGTTTTAGGGTTGGAGGTGAGGTTTAGAGATGGAGATCAGGTTTAGGGTTGGAGGTCATGTTTAGAGATGGAGGTCAGTTTTAGGGTTGGAGGTGAGGTTTAGAGTTGGAGATCAGGTGTGGGGTTGGAGATCAGGTGTGGGGTTGGAGGTCAAATTTAGGGTTCAGTCATTGTGCTCATGTGAAATTCTCAGTCCTGCTAGTGAATCAGCACACAACTTACACACACACTCACACACACACACACACACACACACACACACACACACACACACACACTGTTTGCTGAATGTGTGCATGAGATAAGTGACATGTAGAACCCGTTGTTCTGGATCTATAACTCTAATGTAGTTCAGTCCACACAGTGACCTGAGAGCAGATTCACACCTCCATCAGCTCCACCACAGTAATGAGGTGTATAACGTGGTGGAGACGTGATCAGTGACGTGACGTGACGTGACGTGTCTCTCACTACACACACGTGCAACTGGACCATGAAGAGCTTATCAACACAGTTATTTATTATTAATGAACGCATTAGTGCGAAGGGACTCATTATAGATCTCAAACTCTGGTAAAATATACTGCGATTATTTAAGTATAGTTCAAATACGCGCCATAACGTGCTGTGCAAAAGTTTAGACACCCTATTTTTGAATCAAATTCGTCTGAAATGTTTTTTCATTATAATATATTTTATAATAATATAAGACGGTGGGTCCAGGTTCCAGGACTGCAGGATCACCGCTCTCGGCCCCTTGACCCAGCAGTGCATTGTGGGATTGGTGGTCACTGTGGACATCTGTAGACTTCGTCTTGGTCAGACGATGTTTATTGTGGCTTTATACAATATATACATGTATATATATATATACATACAGTACATACACGCGTATACACACATCCCGATACAGCAGAGCTCTTTAAAACCGTCCAGCTGTAAGGTCAGATTCCTCACTCATAATGGCTTCTAATTGCCAGCAATTACAGGCTCCATTATGGGGAATAATGGACTCGATTTATCACCGTCACAGACAGAACAGGGAAAAGCGTAGCTCGGAGAATGTCACACGCAGTTACAGCCTGGCCTTTTGTCGCTCGTTCCGCAGCCGTCCTTCAGATCCCAGACGATTTAAAGACATGTCAGACTCACGGCGTTAGCATTCCAACACGCTGATGCACCGTTTCAGAATGTAAAGCACGGGAGACGCTCGGACACCGTCGTGTACTTCAACCGTGAGTCAGGAAATCATCTAGTACGTTCAGCACTGAATTATGTTTAATCACATGACTAAACTGTAGACTTCGGAATAAATCTGTTCTATTGATATCTCTGTAATATCGGTGCTCCTGATGATGATGTCAGCGTGGAAAAACTCATTATCACTCTTTTATGCTGGGTTCATCTACATCCAAACGTCCTGCAGCATTCTGTGGCGTGCCTCAGGGCTCAGTCTCGGGCCCGCTGGAATTCCTCCTATATACGCTTATACTCGCTAATAAAATGAACTACAGCTGCTGATTACTGATCGCCATGGAGAAGACACACTGTTATATCTCTCTGTAGCGCCTCATCACTTTATCATCTCAATGTTGTTTTTTTAATGAATAATAGCGATATTCGTACTTATTTTGTTTTTATTTTTGAAAATCAGCTTATAAAGGGCTTAAATAGCATTAAATTCAGCTCCATGCAGTACTGTGCAGAAGTCTAGGCACACTAGTTTTACACCCATTATACCTCTGATTATTATTTTACTCATTGTTGTTTTTAAAAAAAAAAAAAAATTCTACTGTCAATACAAAAGAGCATTTTTCATTTCCAGACATTTTCTGAAAAAAAAAAAAAAAGTTCCAGAGAAATATTTTTGTATGTTGGTAAAATTAAATAACAGAAATGTTGAATCCAGATCAAAACATCATGATGCAGAGAGAACTGATACAGTTTTAAAAGGTCACACACACACACACACACACACACACGCACACACACACACACACACACACACACACACACTCACACATACACACTTTAATATTGCTTCAAAAAATATTCTGCAATTCATTTCTATAATGCTGACTCCTGCTGAAGTCCTCGCTGCCTCCACTCCAACTCTCATTTTATTATGAACACAATCTCTCTCCACACACACACACACACACACACACACACACACACACACACACACACACACACACTGCTATATGTATTGTCGTGGATCACTAGGGGCATTCAGAGAGATCTCATTAATTAGCAGAGTTGGTTGATTGATTTTGTCTGTTGTGATGAATTATCTCTCACACGGCCGTCTGTATGACACGCAGCAGGAGGGACATCGATAAGGGCTTGAGGGCCATCGCTGGCCTAAACACAACTCCCCCCACACCTCCCCCCCCACCCCCCTGCTCTACACACACTCTTCTTTGATTGGTGTTACGCGGATCATCGCACTGATCTACTGCTGCTCGGGTCTGTCAGAGTGATTTGGTTACAACAGTGAGCTAACAGCGGGTCCTTGAGACAGATGGGTGGGCGTGACTTTAGGAGATTAGAAGGACAGGTGGGTTGTGGCCAGATCGATGAGAAAGACAGTTGAGAAAGACAGGTGGGTTGTAGGCGTGTCGATGAGAGAGACAGATGAGAAGGACAGGTGGATTGTGGGTGTGTCTTTAAGACAGATAAGGAGGACAGGTGGGTTGTGGGCGTGTCTAAGAGAAACAGATGAGAAGGAGAGGTGAGTTGTGGGTGTGTCTTTGAGAGAAAGAGAGACAGATGAGAAAGACAGGTGGGTGTGTCTTTGAGAGAGAGAGACAGATGAGAAAGACTGGTGGGTGTGTTTTTGAGAGAGAGAGAGACAGATGAGAAAGACAGGTGGGTGTGTCTTTGAGAGAGAGAGACAGATGAGAAAGACTGGTGGGTGTGTTTTTGAGAGAGAGAGAGACAGTTGAGAAAGACAGGTGGGTTGTATTCGTGTCGTTGAGAGAGACAGATGAGAAGGACAGGTGGATTGTGGGCGTGACTAAGAGAAACAGATGAGAAGGACAGGTGAGTTGTGGGTGTGTCTTTCAGAGAAAGAGAGACAGATGAGAAAGACAGGTGGGTGTGTCTTTGAGAGAAAGAGAGACAGATGAGAAAGACTGGTGGGTGTGTTTTTGAGAGAGAGAGACAGATGAGAAGGACAGGTGGGTTCTGGGAAGGTCTTTGTGAGAGAGACAGATGAGAAAGACAGATGGTGGTGTCTTTGAGAAGGACAGGTGGGCATGTCTTTAAGAGCAAGGCAGATGAGAAGGCCAGGTGGCTTTGTCTTGGATACAGAGAGACAGATGAGAAAGACAGGTGGGGGTGTCTTTTAAAGTGAGACAGATGAGAAGGACAGGAGAGTTGTGGGTGTGTCTTTCAGAGAGACAGATGAGAAGGACAGGGGGGCGTGTCTTTGAGAGGGATGGGAGAGCATGGAGGGCAAGGATTAAGAGGTGTGTCTTTAAGTAAGACGGATAGGCATGTCTGAAAGGGACAGATGGGCGTGTCTTTGAGAGGGACAAGATTAAGCGTGTGACTGAGAGTGAGACAGGTGGGCATGTCTTTAAGAGAGACAGATGGGTGTGTATTTGAGAAGGACTGATTACACAAATGACTTTTATTTGATGTTAACTAGCTACCCACAGTGTGTTTGTGGGGCGGGGCGGGGCGAGGGCGCGTGCTTTTCAGCCTTTCCCCTGAATCTCCTGTTCTGCAGGTGAAGGATCAGCCTGAAGCCCGTACACTTAGCATCTCACTTCTGTTAGCCGAGTGAAGACCCAGGTGCTCAATCAGTATCGGCAATGACACGCTGTGTTAGCGCATCGATCAAAGAGTGCCCCGTCGCCATGGTGTTTTATTAATGACCTGATCAGACTCAGGGTTTACACACACACACACACACACACACACACACCGAGACAGAGAGCGAGAGAGAGGTCTGATCTGCAGATCTGATGACTACTGGGCTGATGATAAGAGCGAAACCTCCAGCCACAAGCTGAAAACTCTGACAGTGAGGAGAAGAAGCCACCTGCTGCCTCTAATAACACACGGGAGAACCACTCCATCTGTAGCCTGGAATGCCATCACAATTCCATCTGGACAGAAAGAAAAATCCAAGGACTAGCCGCAATATATTTCAGAAAGACACGTCGCCTGCTGCGGTTTCAGAAGCACTTCACACGTATTTATACACTTAATGAAGGACGCCTGTCTGTCCCTCAAGCCTTCATTAATGTTTAAAGTAGAACCTTCACTCCACAGATCTCCGTATGCATTAGTTCTTTGTTGCTGCCACTAGAACGACTGAGTAAAAAGAACTGTGAAGCACCATGAAGTCTTTGTTAATGATATCCATCCATCCATCCATCTTCTATACCACTTATCCTTTTCAGGGTCACGGGGAACCTGGAGCCTATCCCAGGGAGCCTATCCCTATCGGGCACAAGGCGGGGTTACACCCTGGACAGGCTGCCAATTTGGAAATGACATGAGAATGCAAATTATACACTAACTTTTCATTTATTACAGAATTTACACTGTTTTACATTCATTCTCAGTTCTTTCTGAACAATTCACTAAATACAAACAAACAAAAAAAACGCAAGAGAGATCAGGACAAGCATATGGGCCTACTTGGGATGCTGTGTGCTGTAGTAGCATTAAAGTGGCATTCTAGAGGCATATCAGTGGCATCATGATGGGATTCTAGAGGCATATCAATGGCATTCTAATGGGATTCTAGAGGCATATCAGTGGCATTCTAGTGGCATCATATTGGCATTCTAGAGGCATATCAATGGCATCATAATGGGATTCTAATGGCATTCTAAAGGCATATCAGTGGCATCATAATGGGATTCTAGAGGCATATCAATGGCATCCTAATGGAATTCTAGAGGCATATCAATGGCATTCTAATGGGATTCTAGAGGCATATCAATGGCATTCTAGTGGCATCATATTGGCATTCTAGAGGCATATCAATGGCATCATAATGGGATTCTAATGGCATTCTAAAGGCATATCAGTGGCATCATAATGGGATTCTAGAGGCATATCAATGGCATTCTAATGGGATTCTAGACATATCAATGGCATTCTAATGGGATTTAGAGGCATATCAATTTAATTCATTCTAAGGGATTCTAATGGCTTTAAAGGCATATCAGTGGCATCATAATGGGATTCTAGAGCTATCAATGGCATTCTAAAGGCATATCAATGCATCATAATGGGATTCTAGAGGCATTTCGTGGCATCATATATTTAGAGGCATATCAATGGCATTCTAGTGGCATATCAATGGCATCATAATGGGATTCTAATGGCATTCTAAACATATCAGTGGCATCATATGATTCTAAGGCATATCAATGGCATTCTGTGGCATATCAATGGCATCATAATGGGATTCTAATGGCATTCTAAAGGCATATCAGTGGCATCATAATGGGATTCTAGAGGCATATCAATGGCATTCTAATGGGATTCTAGAGGCATATCAATGGCATTCTAATGGGATTCTAGAGGCATATCAATGGCATTCTAGTGGCATATCAATGGCATCATAATGGGATTCTAATGGCATTCTAAAGGCATATCAGTGGCATCATAATGGGATTCTAGAGGCATATCAATGGCATTCTAAAGGCATATCAATGGCATCATAATGGGATTCTAGAGGCATTTCAGTGGCATCATAATGGGATTCTAGAGGCATATCAATGGCATTCTAGTGGCATATCAATGGCATCATAATGGGATTCTAATGGCATTCTAAAGGCATATCAGTGGCATCATAATGGGATTCTAAAGGCATATCAATGGCATTCTAGTGGCATATCAATGGCATCATAATGGGATTCTAATGGCATTCTAAAGGCATATCAGTGGCATCATAATGGGATTCTAGAGGCATATCAATGGCATTCTAATGGGATTCTAGAGGCATATCAATGGCATTCTAATGGGATTCTAAAGGCATATCAATGGCATTCTAGAGGCATATCAGTGGCATTCTAGTGGCATCATATTGGCATTCTAGAGGCATATCAATGGCATTCTAGTGGCATATCAATGGCATCATAATGGGATTCTAATGGCATTCTAAAGGCATATCAGTGGCATCATAATGGGATTCTAGAGGCATATCAATGGCATTCTAAAGGCATATCAATGGCATCATAATGGGATTCTAGAGGCATTTCAGTGGCATCATAATGGGATTCTAGAGGCATATCAATGGCATTCTAGTGGCATATCAATGGCATCATAATGGGATTCTAATGGCATTCTAAAGGCATATCAGTGGCATCATAATGGGATTCTAGAGGCATATCAATGGCATTCTAGTGGCATATCAATGGCATCATAATGGGATTCTAATGGCATTTTAAAGGCATATCAGTGGCATCATAATGGGATTCTAGAGGCATATCAATGGCATTCTAAAGGCATATCAATGGCATCATAATGGGATTCTAGAGGCATTTCAGTGGCATCATAATGGGATTCTAGAGGCATATCAATGGCATTCTAATGGGATTCTAGAGGCATATCAGTGGCATCATGATGGGATTCTAATGGCATTCTAAAGGCATATCAGTGGCATCATAATGGGATTCTAGAGGCATATCAATGGCATTCTAAAGGCATATCAATGGCATCATAATGGGATTCTAGAGGCATTTCAGTGGCATCATAATGGGATTCTAGAGGCATATCAATGGCATTCTAATGGGATTCTAGAGGCATATCAGTGGCATCATGATGGGATTCTAATGGCATTCTAAAGGCATATCAGTGGCATCATAATGGGATTCTAGAGGCATATCAATGGCATTCTAAAGGCATATCAATGGCATCATAATGGGATTCTAGAGGCATTTCAGTGGCATCATAATGGGATTCTAGAGGCATATCAATGGCATTCTAATGGGATTCTAGAGGCATATCAGTGGCATCATAATGGGATTCTAGAGGCATTTCAATGGCATCATAATGGGATTCTAGAGGCATTTCAGTGGCATCATAATGGGATTCTAGAGGCATTCAATGGCATCATAATGGGATTCTAGAGGCATTTCAGTGGCATCATAATGGGATTCTAGAGGCATTTCAATGGCATCATAATGGGATTCTAGAGGCATTTCAGTGGCATCATAATGGGATTCTAGAGGCATTTCAATGGCATCATAATGGCATTCTAGAGGCATATCAGTGGCATTCTAGTGGCATCATATTGGCATTCTAGAGGCATTTCAGTGGCATCATAATGGGATTCTAGAGGCATTTCAGTGGCATCATAATGGGATTCTAGAGGCATATCAATGGCATTCTAGAGGCATATCAGTGGCATTCTAGTGGCATCATATTGGCATTCTAGAGGCATTTCAGTGGCATCATAATGGGATTCTAGAGGCATTTCAGTGGCATCATATTGGAATTCTAGAGGCATATCAATGGCATTCTAATGGGATTCTAGAGGCATATCAGTGGCATTCTAGTGGCATCATATTGGCATTCTAGAGCTATAATTATAATGTTAAGATTCTAGCATACAGTGGCATCATAATGGGATTCTAGAGGCATATCAATGGCTTCTAATGGGATTTAGAGCATATCAATGGCATTCTAATGGGATTCTAGACATATCAATGGCATTCTAGAGTATCAGTCTTCTAGTGGCATCATATTGGCATTCTAGAGGCATATCAATGGCATTCTAGTGGCATATCAATGGTCATAATGGGATTTAATGGCATTCTAAAGGCATATCAGTGGCATCATAATGGGATTCTAGAGGCATATCAATGGCATTCTAAGGCATATCAATGGCATATGGGATTTAGAGCATTCAGTACATAATGATTCAGAATCAACATTAGTATCATTAGACTAAGATCAAAGTAAAGTAAAAAATAGTGATATCAATACAAATATTAAAAGTAAAATGGTTAGAGTATCAAATTAAAATACAAAAAAATTTCAGATAAAAGATATAATATTAAAACTAAAAATATATGTAACTAGGATATCAAATTCTAAAGTATTGATAAGGGATAGAGCTTTCGTGGATAAATGATTTAGTAAATATAATGGTAGAATAAGTGATAGATGTAATCTAAACTATCAGTGGATAAAGTTAGAGGCATATCATGGATCTAAAGATAATGGATCAAATGATTAGAATCAGACATAGATTTAGAGGCATATCAAATAATGATTAAAACAGCATCATAATGGATTTAGAGATTAACATCATAATGGTCAGAGATTCAGAATAGGGACAGATTCAATAAAGATTCTAGGATTCAGTAAAATAATCAAAAATAGAATCAGTAATGATTCTAGACATCATGGCATCAAATGGCATTCTAGAGGCATATCAGTGGCATTTAGTGGCATCATATTGGCATTCTAGAGCATTCAGTGGCATCATAATGGGATTCTAGAGGCATTTCAGTGCATCATATGTTCTAGAATATCAATCATTCTAGACATATCAGTGATTCTAGTGGTATATTGGCATTCTAATTTCAGTATCATAATGGATTTAGATTTCATATATAATGATTTAGATATAAATTCTTTTAATATAATTAGTTCAATTGATCTAATATCAGTTTCAGTGGATTTAAAATGTGATCATAATGATATATCTATCGTATCTATCATTCTAAGGTACAATGCACTAGTCACATAGTGGCATTCTAGAGGCATATCAGTGGCATAATAGTGGCATTCTAGAGGGATATCAATGGCATCATAGTTATATTATAGCAGCATTATAGTGACATTCTAGTGGCATCAGGGTCACCGCTGTTAACTCAGTGCTAAAAGAATATGAGTGAAAACACATGAAAAGTATGAGTTAGTGCTGTAGTCATGTGGTCACTGATCATTTGTTTAGTGGTTGTTGAGTTGTAGTGTCAGGCGTAAGTCTTTGTCGTTTACGATCTAGCCGTGTTTGTATTTACACGTCGTACCCTTCCTGTTGCTTGTCTTGCTGGATGCCGACACGGTTATAAAACCCAAACTCTTTATCACACAAGTCGTTGTTGTTATTATCCTCAATTAATTATTGATGCTTTAATCATCTGGCTGAACTAATGAACGCATTATAAATGCATGATTTTCATTTTAATCCCAATTCCAAAATGATTGAGGTGCACGATTTAACGAGGTTAATTATTTATTATGAGTTATAACTAAAGCACTCGGAGCAGGTCATTATCTGAATACCTTTAACCCCGAATCAAATAAAAACAACGACAGCAACATGTTTGTACGATGACGATGAAGGAACCCAATCAGAACGCGCACAGCTTTAGCACTCGTCTTAACGCAAGTCCTTCAGAGACGAATATAAACTTAAACATGCGTTCGTAAACACGGCAAAAGGAACAAATACCCACGGCTGTTTAAAACTGATTCGGGGGGTGGGGCTACATTTACATATAAGCTCTTGTTTCCTCCCCCAGTCCAAAGACATGCATGGTAGGCCGATTGGAATGTCCGAAGTGGACGGTGCCCTGAGATGGATTGGCATTCTGTCCAGCGTGTCCCCCGCCTTGTACCCCATGACCCCTGGGATAGGCGCCAGGTTCCCCGCGACCCTGAAGGATAAGCGGTGCAGAAGATTTCAACTCGTAAAAACATCCATAAGTCCGTATTATCATTTTAAAAGGTTATCACTGAAACCTCTGGGACCTCAGTGTTGGTGGATGGCATGAAACGATGTCGTTCCACCACAAAGTAAACACACACTGGAATACACACTCATCGTTGCTAGGCTAGTCCAAACCCGACCTTTCCTGAAGTCTGTACCTTTCGGTCCATCTGTCCGTTTGGATGATTTGGGCCTGAACGGAACCCGGAGGTGAACTCCCTCAGTGTTTGTGTGCTTTGTGCCTACGCGGTGTTTCCAGCTGCGGCGCCGGCGCGGTAAACAGGAGTCATCTATCTTTCCCAATGAGCGCAGAAGGAGAATCTCGCTCGTTCTCTCATTTCTGCGGGCCACCCTCGTGCTGAATTACATGTCACTTTAAATAGGCTGTTTGGCCGGGATGATGGGATGGGATGGCAAGTGTGTGTGTGTGAGAGAGAGAGAGAGAGAGAGAGAGAGAGAGAGAGAGTGTCATAGCCAGCAGATGGTGTGTAATGTCATACATTACCAGAACAAGCAGCGGCTCCGAGCCGCTCTGGCGAACGCACTGACATTTGTGTGTAATTCGGAGTGGGTGTGTATAGATGCCGCGGGAATATGGCGAGCGTTATTGCTCATCACGATCTGTGTGAGAAACTCATGATTGTGGCTGAGAGCTCGTTTAGCTCGGCAGGCCACCGTCTGAAGTTATCTTCTAGGTGATTTCAGCACGTTCCTCCGTGCAGGAGGTGGCCGTTTGTTCATGCGCCTGTTTATGAGGTTAACAGCGTGTGGAAAGCATCCTGCCGGTGTGTACGACGAGACAAAAAGACATCTGGGCGGAATGAATAATCAGGGAGCGCTGGTGTTTGTAAGCACGAGCACGCAGATCGCTATCCATCATCTCAAGGGGTTCCGTCGGGACTTCGGCTCGACGCACATACGGCAGGTCCCGTACGAGTTCCGCATGGTTCTTAGGACCGTACGACGACCAGGTGCCCGTTCGGATCCTGTAGATCCTTAAATCCAGGTCGCAGACCTGTCGTTAGTCTTCTTCAAGCGATCACGCTGTAGTGCGGTACAGTCCGGGATGAGTTCTCAAACCGACCTCTGGCATGACTCGACTCGACTGAACCCAGGCGTGGAGGCTCGTCACTGTCCTGGACTGAAGTTCTCCTGAACATCTCTGTGTCTTTCTCTATAAACACCAGCGGGCATGAGCGTTAATACACATGTTTACTTCCGTATCACACTGAAATCTTAGCGGAACCGCACTCAGAGAACCCTACTCACGCTCCTTAATCTGTTTATTATCACTCGAGCGTCCGCTGTACACGTCCCTGTGAGTGAGCCGTTACTATAGAAACCGTAACGTATAAAGACGAGCGCGTTAATATAAACCTGCGTCTGAAAGATATTGTTCTGTACAGAATAACTCTCTGTTCATTATTGTTTTATCGCCTCTAATAAAGGATCGGGTATTACTGTGACTCTCAGAGACACAGACCGGTCCGATCTTCTTGATCCTCAGGTCACTGTGGGATCAGATTCACATCCATCAGACTCCTAGACTAGTCCATCCTGATGATGTTCTTCTGTTGGATGAATTCTTTTAAAAAGCGATTTCTCTGACGACGCGAGCAGATGAAAACGAGTCTATCCCAGGGAGCATGGGGCACAAGGCGGGGTTACACCCTGGACAGGGTCCCAGTCCATCGCAGCGCACAATCACACACACACACACTCACACACCCATTCATACACTACAGACACTTTAGACACGCCCATCAGCCTACCATGCATGTGTTTGGACTGGGGGAGGAAACCGGAGTACCCGGAGGAAACCCCCGCAGCACGGGGAGAACATGCGAACTCCACACACACACATGGCCTCGGTGGGACACACACACACACACACACATATATATATAAAATATTATTACGTTATTATTTTAACATCTTTAGCATAGCAGTTAGCCTAATTGAACATAATTCCAGCTAGTAATTTAACGATGCTAATTATAATGTATTTGCACGTCTCACAACAATCACAATAAATCTAATCTAATCTAATCTACGTAAGCTTTGATGTCTGGCAATATATTAATTGATCATCATTTCTACTCGTACTCTCACACCGCTAGTAGTTATGCGCTATGAGCAAGGTTCAGTTACGAGAAGAAATGATGAAATGATTAATTTAATGTTCCCGGGAGTTATTCGCGTAACGTTTTATATACACGATCTATTATGATGATGATGATGATGATGATGATGATGATGATGATGATGATGATTCTAAAGGTGCAGTTGTTGTAATGATGTGCACACCGCCTCGTTGTTACAGACAGAGTCGTCTCGCGCCGCTGAGCTAAAGTGGCAATTATCCCGCCAGCAGAGTGCGAACGCCGGGCTGGGAAACGTTTCTGAATTTGATTTATCCATTTACACAAAACAATTTGTCTGTCAGACGCCTAAAACGTGTTATCCTTCCTCCCAAAACAAAAACATCCAGCACGAACGCTAAAGACTTTTCCATTTTTCTGCCATTTCCAAGCTCGGTGTTAAGTGAGGAGAGTGTAATTTGTTTTAGCGCGTTAAACACGGCGCTTCCTCTGGGACAGACGGCGAGTGCAAAATGGCTCCATTACAGCCGAGGACGCTCGAGTCTCCAGTGATGAATGAAAACTCACTTTGATGCCTTGCTCGTCTTCTTCTCTCCTTTTCTTTTCTTTTCAGAGTAAAGAACGAAGGAAAGAACGAAAGAACGAAGGAAAGAGGAGGTGTGAGATGAGAACTCGTTGGCTGGACGGGCAGATCTCCTGATAAACACCAGCGGACGTGTCATTTATCACGGAGAACTCCAGGGAACCGGGCGTCTCTGAACTAGCGGAGGAAGAAATAGCTAAGTTTCTCACAAGGGCAGATAAAGGGGAAATAAATGGAGCGCTGAAGGAACGTGACGGATCGGGAAATCGTGACGTTTACGGGGAGTCGGGTTCGATTCTTGTTTTTTGCTGATGTGTTGGAGGATGAGCGCGTGAACGAGCGCTGTGAGTGAAGAAAGAACCGGAAACACTGAGGTTCTGTGTGGAATCGAAATCTACTGAACGTATTAGCATACATTCCATTTCAGTGCGTTTACACCAAGGCGCTGTCGAGTGCTGATGGATTCTAATGGATTCTGATGGATTCTGATGGATTTTGATGGATTGTGAAGGATTCTGATGGATTCTGAAGGATTGTGAAGGATTCTGATGGATTCTGATGGATTCTGATTTATTTGTGAAGGATTCTGATGGATTGTGAAGGATTCTGATCAATTGTGAAGGATTCTGATGGATTCTGAAGGATTCTGAAGGATTCTGATGGATTGTGAAGGATTCTGATGGATTCTGAAGGATTCTGATGGATTCTGATGGATTGTGAAGGATTCTGATGGATTCTGATGGATTCTGAAGGATTCTGATGGATTCTGAAGGATTCTGAAGGATTCTGATGGATTCTGATGGATTCTGAAGGATTCTGATGGATTCTGGTGGATTCTGAAGGATTCTGATGGATTCTGAAGGATTCTGATGGATTCTGATGGATTCTGAAGGATTCTGGTGGATTGTGAAGGATTCTGATGGATTCTGATGGATTCTGATGGATTCTGATTGGTCAGTAGGTGATTAATTGTCTATAACGCGCTGGTTCTGAGACGTTATGGTTCTACAGGAACAGATCCTTCACAGGGACGTGTATAATGGATGCGCCGCTGATAACAAACAGATTTATATCATCACCGATACGGTGAAGTTGTCTGTACGGGGATTGTAAGTTCAGGTCACGTTGACGGAAGGAGTCTCCAGTGTCAGCGCTGTGAAGCTGTAACTTTAAGTTCTCTACATTCTCAGTACAGAGG
>CM022780.1:1212731-1237731 GCA_012411365.1 Ameiurus melas
TTTAATGGGAAATATAAAGAGAATTAAAGTTTTTAATGGGAAATATAAAGAGGATTAAAGGTTTTAATGGGAAATATAAAGAGAATTAAAGTTTTTAATGGGAAATATAAAGAGAATGAAAGGTTTTAATGGGAAATATAAAGAGAATTAAAAGTTTTAATGGGAAATATAAACGGGATTAAAGGTTTTAATGGGAAATATAATCAGATTCACTCAACCATCAGATTCACTCAAGCTGAAGAACAATGAGCTTCAGAATCGTGTGGAACTGGAGAATTTGGCATAAATGCAAAATGGGATATATATCCGGAGAACGATGTATAACTGAGACACGCCTCTGTTTCAGACGAACTCCCATGCTCACAGGTGCGTAACTCCTGACGTCTGTATTCTCAGTAGCTCTCATCTCCTCATCCTCCTCCATCCTGATTAAAAGCAGTTCTTGGCAGTGAGCTCAGACTTTTTGGACCCTGGTGCACGAGTGAGAAGAAGTGTGGCCATCGCATCGCAGTCTGGTCTTGGTGGAGACTTTCCTAATGGAGGAGTGAAGTGCAGATGCCCCGGCTTGCGGTCAGTGTAATCGCGTTTCATTGCGAAACATTAGAGCTCCGTGGAGATTCCACCGCAAGCAGGCCATTAAACTGCCAGCAGCCCATCGATCTGAAGGACAGAGCAAACAGGAAGGAAACGTGTGAACGTCTGAGGCCGTGGAACCGAGCCGTGAGATTGCTCGGAACAAGAAGGGAACAACATGTCCACTTAGGAGGGGGGGGGAGGGGGGGTGTATATTTTACAGGCCGTTGCATATCCCACTCATGAATTATTGACGATGTTTTGGTTGCTGGAGTCGAAATTGGGGTGATAATCTCAGAGATGCAGGAAAAACATCAATACGTGTTTAAAGCCTTTCTCTCCACTCGATACGCTCAGATCTTTCAGCGGTTTGTTGCCGGAGCTCCTGAACGGTCCTTGAAGAACCTTGAGCATTGTTTTGTGTTTAGAACGTAAATAAAAAAACTTTCATAAAAGAGACACCGGCTTCGCGCGGACGGACGTTAGCTTAGCTTCGGACTTCGAGAGCCGATTAAAGCTTCCTGCTACGGTTTGACCCCGGAAGTCCCGGCAGGTTTGGTGTAATGTCAGTTCTAATTGGAGCGGTACCGCGGATTTAGACTTGATTTATAGTTAGCTCCATAACTGGAGTGGGACCATCAAGGGGGCATCTGAAGTACCTTTATTCTGTATCTCTTCCCGAGAAAGATTCTGAGAGTATTTCTGTTATTAGGGAAAAAAGATTCTTTGATGAAATTCAGAAAGGAATTCCGCGCTGGAATTCTTCACTTTCCGCCCTGTGAACATTACAGGTGATTCTCTGGAATGCCTTCCCAGGGAAAAATGAATCCTGTTCGAATGCGGCTTTAATCTAAATCCACCTGCGTCACAGGCCCGATTCGGACCGGAGGAGATTTAAAAGGTGACTCGGCGTAAGTCCAGCGTTCCTATAGGAGCTTCTCTGCCATTTTATTTACCTCTGGGCCGGGCGTGTTGGTGTAATGGGCCAGATTACACACTGCTTTTCTGAACGACTCGTAATGTTGGTCTCGTCCGGATCCGGATGGAGAACTCCGTGATTTTGCAAAAGAGCCTCTCGGTTTTTCCACAAAACGCCTGAAAGCAGGTTTATTTAAGCAAGTTTTCATCAAGTGACCAGAAACGAAGCATCGAGTAATACAAGTGAAACAGCATGGGTCATCAATCACCTCAGGAGCAGAGGACACACACACACACACACACACACACACACACACACACACACACACACACACACAGGAAGGGTGTTTGGAGTTGTAACAGATGGAAGCAGGACTCGGTCTGACATTTTCGCTGAGTCTCTTTATTTGCGCTAATCCACGATTCCCAGGAAGCCGATTACAAAAGGATCCAATTAAAGCTGACCAATTAAAAACCAGGACATAATCTGCATTCCGATTGGTCAGGAGGTCTCGATTAATCTTCTACAACAGCAGCCCTGACAGTAGCGCAGATTTATATTCACACGCTAGTTCTAATACGCTATCGTTTCTATAGTAACGGCTCGTTCTAATACACTGTCGTTTCTATAGTAACGGCTCATTCTAATACACTGTCGTTTCTATAGTAACGGCTCATTCTAATACACTGTCGTTTCTATAGTAACGGCTCATTCTAATACACTGTCGTTTCTATAGTAACGGCTCATTCTAATACACTGTCGTTTCTATAGTAACGGCTCATTCTAATACATTGTCATTTCTATAGTAACGGCTCATTCTAAACGCTATCGTTTCTATAGTAACAACTCGTTCTAATACGCTGTCGTTTCTATAGTAACAACTCGTTCTAATACACTGTCGTTTCTATAGTAACGGCTCGTTCTAATACACTGTCGTTTCTAGTAGCCGGCTCATTCTAATACATTGTCATTTCTATAGTAACGGCTCGTTCTAATACGCTTCGTTTCTATAGTTAACGGCTCATTCTAAACGCTATCATTTCTATAGTAACAACTCGTTCTATTTTCTTAGTTTCTATAGTAACGCTTAAATACCTGTTGTTTCTATAGTAACGGCTCATTCTAATACACTGTCGTTTCTATAGTAACGGCTCATTCTAATACACTGTTGTTTCTATAGTAACGGCTCATTCTAATACACTGTTGTTTCTATAGTAACGGCTCGTTCTAATACACTGTCGTTTCTATAGTAACGGCTCGTTCTAATACACTGTCGTTTCTATAGTAACGGCTCGTTCTAATACACTGTCGTTTCTATAGTAACGGCTCATTCTAATACACTGTTGTTTCTATAGTAACAACTCGTTCTAATACGCTGTCGTTTCTATAGTAACGGCTCGTTCTAATACACTGTCGTTTCTATAGTAACGGCTCGTTCTAATACTCCATCGTTTCTATAGTAACGGCTCGTTCTAATACTCCATCGTTTCTATAGTAACGGCTCGTTCTAATACTCATCGTTTCTATAGTAACGGCTCGTTCTAATACACTGTTGTTTCTATAGTAACGGCTCGTTCTAATACACTGTCGTTTCTATAGTAACGGCTCGTTCTAATACACTGTCGTTTCTATAGTAACGGCTCGTTCTAATACTCCGTCGTTTCTATAGTAACGGCTCGTTCTAATACGCTGTCGTTTCTATAGTAACGGCTCGTTCTAATACACTGTCGTTTCTATAGTAACGGCTCGTTCTAATACGCTGTCGTTTCTATAGTAACGGCTCGTTCTAATACACTGTTGTTTCTATAGTAACGGCTCATTCTAATACACTGTCGTTTCTATAGTAACGGCTCATTCTAATACACCATCGTTTCTATAGTAACGGCTCATTCTAATACACTGTTGTTTCTATAGTAACGGCTCATTCTAATACACTGTCGTTTCTATAGTAACGGCTCATTTCTCACATAACGTTTCAATAGTAACGGCTCATTCTAATACACTATCGTTTCTATAGTAACGGCTCGTTCTAATACTCCATCGTTTCTATAGTAACGGCTCGTTCTAATACACTGTTGTTTCTATAGTAACGGCTCGTTCTAATACGCTGTCGTTTCTATAGTAACGGCTCGTTCGATCAGAGACACGTGTACAGGGATGCACCGGCGATAATAATAAACGGATTTATTTTTCTTTAAAAACCCGTGTGATTGTTGATATGGCAAAGTAAAGAGACGTTTACGTATCATTTACAGAAGGAGTCTCCAGTGTCGGAGATAACGCTGTAACTTTCCCACAAGTTTTGCGAAGTATTTCTGAAGAGAGAGAATAAAGAAAAACTACGTGTTCGATTGCTGCGCTACAGGAGGAAAGAAAACCCTCGTAAATCCTCTTCTTTACTCGCTTTCCTCATAAAACATCACGGAAGACGATCCTACTCGGAGGTGATTCTACTCCAGTGCACAGGGGTGAGGAGCCGTGTCGAGAACGTTCCTGTCTCAGTATTAAGGAGGCCACAGAACAGACACGGGGCAGACGTCGGCCTCGTTAGCGTCCTAATCCGAGCTGCAGGCGTCTGTGGCGATAAACGAGAGCGCGTTTATAAACCGGACGTAAACAAACGGCGATATTATTTCGAGTTCATTGACGGAGAATCGCTGTGTTTGTAAACTGAGATGTATATCAGCGCTAGACAGGGAGATGATGTGTATATATATATAAATATCTCACAGGCTCCTGGATTTCACTTCAACGTCACGCGCTCCATCTGCACGTGAAAGAAACGTTAGACGCGTGTGTATTACTTGCCGAGGGAACAGACGGAGATCTTGAACTGACTGGAGTTTGTCCAAGCGCACTTAACGAACGCTGTACGCTCTCATCGTTATAAAGTGGCAGATCCAAGAAGCAGATGCTCTCCAGATTGTTTTAGCGATAAATCGTGATCAATGGCATCAAGCGGAGTACAGGAAACGTTTCTGATATAAAGTCATTATCCTTATCTGGTTATTCAGGACTTCCTCCACCGCCACTCATTACTCAATTCCACTCGCACACGTGTCCAGTCATTCTCAGCTACGCTCTGTACTTATTTCTTAGAAGTTTCAGCGAAATTCTTCGGGCTTCCAGTTTTCCGTAAGCAGAATTTCATCTGAAACACGGACGTGTTTTAACGTGAATCCCCTCACGTGTTATTGAGTTCGACCGAGACTCCAGACTATTGTTGTTTTTATTTTTTTTTAAGTAAATGACGCCTAGAAATCGCTACTTTTACCCCGTTAGCTTAATTTGTCACAATTACCTTCTGATTAGCATGCTAGTCATGCGCTAGTAAGCTAGTTTGCATTTGTTGCCAGATGTCAGTGTCAGAGTCGTAGTGATTTATTAAACAACAGAGAAATAGAACAAACAAACAAAAAAAAACTTTGCTAGTCCTCTGCTAGCAAACCTCCTGAGTCAGAGTACTGATTTACATCGACATTTCCTCATTGGTTTATGCGTTTTAACGTAACTGCACACAAACAATTCGGTGTATACACAACGTAAATATCACAGACATTAGCGGAGTTCGCTAGCATGATTGCTGGATCGCTAGCATGGAGATTCTCAAATGTCAGAGACTAGACGATTCGAGGTCCAGCACGAACACCAGCTAGGATAGCTAGCACACGTCCTAGCTTAGCACGGACCATTCCAAAGGTAAGACCTTACGCAAATTTTTCGCGAAAGACGCTGAAACGATGAGGATTTTATGACGCGTTAATAACCGGCGTATTCTTCTGGTGGGTTTTCAGATCGTTCCAGATCTACCTCAGACACTAGAACGTGGAAACGGTTTGAAATAATAATCGTCTCACTGCTCGTACGCTTCGTTTATATCTCCGACGTGCTGTTTCTTCTTTCCCTCGTGTCCGAGTGTGAAAGTAAGTACACCATTACGTCTTCAGCGCGGTTTCAACCGCTAACGTGCAGCTCATCGCTCCTCGTCCAGCGGGAACGGTTCAGCTCTCAACAACAACAACAACAACAATAACAACAACAACAAACAACAACAACAACAACAACGGCGCAGAGAGAAGCGTCACAACAATGAAGACACACTGAGGTGCTGAATGAGTCTCTTCAGACAGGAACACGTGCTGATGCAATATATACAACGCACATAACGTATAAAACCCCGTGAACGAGCTGTTACTATGGAAACGGTAACGTCTGATTGTAACGAGCGTGCTAACGTAGACCTGTGATCCGCAGCGCTGCTACAGACGTTCTGTAAATACAGGATACACTGTATGATGTCATCACTACTCAGCAGTAATAACAGTGCTGTTTCTTTTTGTTTTTCCATTCAGCTTTTCTTCGCACACCGGGAAGTCAACATCTCCGAGAGGAACTTCAAAGTGAGAGTGGAGAGATCCTCGGAGCTGTGAGACGTGCTCGTACATTATTCAGTTGTTTATCTCAAAAACACGGGCGAGTTAAACGCACGCTTCACGTGCGGATACACACGTGTCGAACGCTTTGTTTTCTTCCAGACGGAGTGTGAGACGTGAAGTGTGACTCGGCAGACAGTAGCACTCAGCACACACTCTACCGCTTATACAGTCTCCTCCGAAAATATTGGAACGGTGAGAGGACAATTCGATCTGTTTTCGCTGTTGACTGAAGACATTTGGGTTTGAGAGCAAGAGAAGAAGAAGAAATTTCGGAAAATTTCAGATTTTATTTCCTGATATTTATGTGACGACGTGTTAAACGACAGAACACAGCACATTTTGTTTCAGACCACCCAATTTGTAGGCGAGCAAAAATATTGGAACATGTGACTGACTGGTGTTTCTGGTTACCCAGGTGTGTCCTGTTAGACTGACTGTTTTTAGCCTTCAGTTTCACCTGTGAAGACTGCGTTTGTTGTTAAAAACGATAGACCAACATGAAGATCAGAGAGATGTCTGTGGGAGAAAAACAAGCCATATTGAAGCTGAAATAAGAGGGAAAATCAATGAGAGGCATTGCACAAACATTGGGCATAGCCAATACTATGAATTTGGAATGTCCTGAAAAAGAAGGAAACTGATGTGCTGAGGAACAGACACCGAACGGGTCGACCAAGGAAAACAACAACAGTTGATGACACAAACATTGTGAGAGCTGTGAAGAAAACCCCAAAAACATCAGTCAGCTACATCAACAACAACCTCCACAGGGCAGGGTGAAGGTCTCACAATCCACTGTTCTAAGAAGACTTCGAGAGCAGAAATACAGAGGCCGTACCACGAGATACCTCTCATCAGCAGTAAGAATCAGAAATCCAGATTGGAATTCACAAAGAAATACAGAGATGATCCACAAAAGTTCTAGAACCAAGATGAACCTCTACCAAAGTGATGGAAAGACCAAAGTGTGGAGAAAGAAAGGATCTGCTCATGATCTAAAACACACAAGCTCATCTGTGAAACATGCTGGAGGTAGTGTCATGGCCTGGGCTTGCATGGCTGCTTCTGGAACATTCTCACTAATCTTTATTGATGATGAACTCATCGTGGGAGCAGCAGAGTGAATTCAGAGGTTTCGAGGAAATTTACCAGATCTTAACCCAACTGAGGAGCATTTCACCTCCTGAAGAAGAGACCGAAGGGAGAAACCCCCCGAAACAAGCAACTACTGAAAGAAGCTTCAAATGTTAATGAGTCACGGGATTCATCTGTTCCAATACTTTTGCTCATCTAGATGTAAACACCAGGAAATAAAAACTGAAATCCTAAACTCTCGTCTCATCTCCATCTCCTGATCGCAAACCCAGATGTCTTCAGTGTAGAGCACACATTAATGGAGTGGCCTTGTGTTCCAGTAGTTTTGGATGCGACACAGCAATTCTCCGTCAATGAACTCGAAATAATATCGCCGTTTGTTTACGTCCGGTTTATAAACGCGCTCTCGGATTAGGACGCTAACGAGGCCGGCGTCTGCCCCGTGTCTGTTCTGTGGCCTCCTTAATACTGAGACAGGAACGTTCTCGACACGGCTCCTCACCCTGTGCACTGGAGCAGAATCACCTCCGAGTAAGGGAAAGGGCTTCTGGGAGAAAGACCTGAAAACGAATATAATAAATAAATAAATAAATAAATAAATAAATAGCAGGAAACGTGAAGATAAAATAGAAAATATTCATAAAAGCTGACAAATAAAATGGAATAATTATTTCATAAAAAACAAAACAAAAATAATAAAACCACAGGGAAAAAAATCCTTAAAATTGAACCATTAGCTAAAATACGTTTTATGTCTATAATTATATTTATAAATGTATTCATTTATATGTTGAAAATGATTATATTTTGCATCACCATGATATAAACTTTAATTAATTAGAGTTTCTGCAAGTAATATTGATATATTTTTAAATGTAAAAAAAATTTTAACGAATGAAAACATTTCCTTGTTTAATTAAAGTTTTTTTTTATAAAAGTCATATTTATTTGTTTTTGTTTTTTTGCCATATTATGGAGAGAAAAAAAAGCAGAAAATAATCAACAAAAGCAAATAAAAACCATTAAAAAAAAAAGTTAAAGTTTATGTTTACTCGCACACTCTGTCCCGGTTCAGGTTAATTACAGTAATAACTCTGTGTGTGTGTGTGTGTGTGTGTGTGTGTGTGTGTGTGTGTGTGTGTGTGTGTGTGTGTGTTTATAAATGCTATTTATAACATTAAAAACTCGCTATTTCAGGCGTATGTGAGGAACCAGGACGCTGCTGGAGGAACAGAATTTGCTCTGAATAGTAATCTGAGTGTGTGAGTGTGTGTGTTGTGTGTGTGTGTGTGAGTGTGTGTGTGTGTGAGAGTGTGTGTGAGTGAGTGACGTGTGAGTTGTGTTTCACTCGCAGCTGTAAGACACACACCACTGAAATCTCTGGTGTGTAATTACTGTCCTGTAAACACTGCGTCCACCACGTTTACGTTCTGCGCTAAAACATCTGGGTGTTTACAGCAGGACAGAGTCACGGCGTCCTGTCGAGAAACACACACGCAACAGAAAAGCGTCACAGGACGCTGAAATTCATCCACATCCCTGTGATTAGAACGTCACATTAGCCATTAACTTAGCACGGCGACTTCTTTTAGCTATTAAATGCTACTAAACGTGACATTAGCGTTAGCTACTAAACTCCAGAGTTTAAAAAACGTGACGTTAATACGTTATAGAGTTACTCGGCGTAGCACTGCAGTGGTGTTAGCGAACAATGCTAAACACCACATGGCGTTACTACGACTTACACTGAGTCACTTTCTGTTAGTAACAACAACGCTAGCTTTAACAGAAGAAGCTAATTACTACGGGTCAGGGTTTGGGATAAAATGCTACCCAATGTAGTTAACAACTAAAATGATTAGATAATTTCATTTCATTAGCAAAATCCCTACGTGGAAAATGAAGTTCGTTACGTAAATGAGACAAGATGGACAGGTCTCTGATTGTTTACACGGGGTTTAGTTTAACGAGAAACGAATCACGACGGAGATTCGCTCCTGTCAGGGTTTGAATCGGTGAATCATTCTGTCATGACCAAGTTTCGCTGCTCTTTTTCTGTTCAGTGAATCGGTGTTTGAATCGGTGAATCTTTTAGTCGTTGCTGAGAGTTGCTCGACTCTTTCATTCAGTGAATCGGTGAACCAGTTGAGTCAGTAAGTTCAGTGAGTCTCTTTCTGGCTCGTTCGATTGGAGTGAATCATTTTTCGAATCTTAGGCTGAGATCCACTCCTTTGAGATTCAGCGAGTCAGTGTTTGAATCAGGGAATCGTTTTAGTCATGACCAAAATTTCGGAAACGATATCTCTTTTCCGTCAGGTCGGCATTTAAATCAGTAAACATCTGGCGTCGTGATTGACTCAGCGAATCGCTGCTGGAATCAGTGGAGATTTTTGGTCATGACTAAATTTCATTCCTCGCTAACTCAAAGAGTCATTTTTTTTCAATCAGTGAATCATTCAGTCATTCAGCCTCTGTCATTCAGTGAGTCAGTTGAGTCAGTAAGTTCAGTGAGTCTCTTTCAGGCTCATTTGATTGGCGTGAATCTTTTTGTAATCTTAGGCTGACATTAAACACTCCTCTGAGTGAATCAGTGTTTGAATCAGGGAATCATTTTAGTCATGACCGCGATTTCGGAAAAGAGTTATCATTTTTCAATCACTGAATCATTCAGTCATTCTGTCATTCAGCGAATCAGTGAACGGCGAGTAGTTTCAGCAGTTCAGGCTTTTATTTAACACAATTTATTTAAAAATCACGATGTTTGAACGAATCATTTAACGAATCATTTAACTGAACTGAAATGACTCGGGTCATTGAAAAGAGTCAAATGTCTCATCTCTGATACAAAGCTACAGAGCAAACTAATTGACTCTCGTTTGGAGTGACAGTTTGAACGGCCAGGTCCATTGATTTACTAGACTGTATTAATTATAGAACCACACCGTCAGCTTCTTTAGCCAAAAAAAAAAAAAGATCTACGTAGCACAGAAGACCGTGACTTAACCACTAACGCTTCTCTGCTTTAAAAGCACCGCTACACGATGCTGCTGTGTGCCAAGACGTGAGCTAAATTATTCATGTAATAATACACACAGATTTTTTTTTCGCCATTCCAGCGTGTCCGTGTAAATGGCTCGGCGTAATTCCAGGGTGAAACAAGCACGACGAGAAAACTATCATTGTTATTGGTCTACTGAAACTGCGCTCGCTGCTTCCCCTGGAGGCCGTGCAAAAAGAAAAAACACCGGCTGTAGAACGTAGGAGAGGAGAACATCTCGTACTCGCTTAAGGTCAGCAGACCTCAGGATATTGACCCTGCAAATCAACAGCATTCAGAAATCGGTCTGTGAGTTCAGAAGAACTGGAGAGGAGGAAAAAACCCTAAATGATTATATAATACAGTGCATTAACGTGCTGCTGTGTTTGGCTAATTGCTCTTGTGGAGAGAGAGCGAGAGAGAGAGAGAGAGAGAGAGAGAGAGAGTTAGCTCCGGCTGATAAAGATGAACCTCTGAGTAACACTGTGTTCTTTGAAAAGTTTTCCAGCAGTCCATTACTATTACTGGATGAGGTAGAAGGGTGCCAAAACTTTGTGCAGGGCAACAGATGAACCACGTTCAATAACCGCACAATTACAAAGTGACCTATATGGTAAAAAAAGAAAAGAAAAGAAACAATATGGGATATATATAAAGTGTAAAACAGAAACAGGTGCAAACATTAATCAAGGGGCGTGGCCATGACACAGCTGGAACAGGAAGTGAAGAAAAGCAGGAAGTCAAAAATTTGAACAGTTTTAAATAATGCAGAATTTCCTAATACAACCCCCCCCCCCCTTATTGTTTTTTTTTTAAGTAATGGTGTTAGCTTCTTTCTAACCTAAACACCATAAACGTTTTTAATTGTTAGAATGAACTTGTTAGCTAGCTAGTAAGTATTATCTACATTTACGTTTTGAAACATCTAGAACCTCGTGTGTTTATTAGCTTGTTTGTTTGTTTGTTTGTTTATTTACTAGTGGTGTGAATTCTTGAGAATAGCTCCATAACATCAATTAACCATCATTTTTTAATTGCTAAAATTAGCTTCTGAGACAGCTAGCTGTCAGTTCTAGACAGAAACGTTCTTGATAACTAGCCCGTTTATTCATGCTTTTCCCCTCAGTGGTGTTAAACCCAAAACCTGCTCAGAAATATACGTAGCTTCGTCAGGCATTTATCCCATAAACTGTTTTGACTGCTAACGTTTGCTTCTTAGCTAGCTAGGTAGCTATATGGCTAGTCAGAGTGGGCTAGAAACCGGCTTTGATCATTAGCGTGTTTATTTGTTTTGTAGTAAAGACATTCAAATAAAAATCACCCCAAAAAAAAACAACAGGTTGTTCTCTGGAGCCGAACTCAGATGGAGTCTCACTTCTCCGACTTAATCCCCTATTTGCTTTTTCAGTCGAGATCGAGTGAGTAAAAGGTCGTCTGGACTTTATCTCGCGGCTAACACATCTGTACTGCCATCTTAAACCGGCGCGAGGTTGTTTGTAAAACTCGAAATGTTTTAACACATTTAATAATCTCCCGCTGCGTGGACGAATCGAAAACACTAACGGGGTGTGAGTAAGAAGTGCGAATCTCCGTGTCTCACACACACACACACACACACACACACACACACACACACACACACACACACACACTGACGAAGGTCAACTTCATTAAAACCATGGCTCACTAATTAAACATCTGTGAAGAGTTCGAGCACCGTGGACGGAAAAGATTCCTTTTTTTATTAAGAAACCCTTATGTGTCATGTTACAGTGTTAGCAAGAGCTGTGTGTTGTTGCGTGCTAATTAGCAACACAAAGATAAACAAAAAGAGCTTAAAAGCGAAAGCTCAGTTCCCTTTAGCCCATGTGCACATGAGACTCTATTTTCTGTGTCTGAAATGGACTCCAAAGCTAATACGAGGCTAATACAGCTAGCCAATGGTTAAAAGTTTTCTTCATGACTAGCGGTTTTATTTGTTTTTAGTGTCTGTCGTGATGTTAACTAAAACATTGCCCAGAAAGTTAGCAAGATCCAAAAGGTATATTTTTTTATTGCTAGTGTTACCGTGTTAGCTGGCTAGTTCGTGTGTGCTAGAAATTTTCTTGATGACTAGCATGTTTATTTGTTTTTAGTTGTGGTGTTGAACTAAAGAAAGTTACACAAATCGTTGGCTAATGCTATCGCTATGAAACCAGCTAAGCTCAAGCGGCATTTAGAAGGTAAACACATAGCGTACACGGGGAAGCGTGTTGAATTGTTTGAGTGAAAACGCGGTGAATTTAACAGACACATGATGAAGAAGGCCTCCGAGTTTTTTGTTCCTGGGGAAAATGCGAAGGCTACAGCGGCCTCATACAGGACATAACCTCGCCTAAGACGTGTTGGCGTGTGCACAGATGGTGCAACTGCGATGACAGCAAAGTACACGGGACGAGCCGTGCGTGGAAGCGCGGTCGCACCAAACGCATCAGCAACACACTGTTGCATTCACAGAGTAAAAAGTGATTCATCAAAGTGATGAACTATGTGACAAGATTCCAAGACTTCCTATGGCCATACCTGGCTGAAGTTTCCATCGCTCTCG
Source organism: Ameiurus melas (assembly GCA_012411365.1). Taxonomy (NCBI): domain Eukaryota; kingdom Metazoa; phylum Chordata; class Actinopteri; order Siluriformes; family Ictaluridae; genus Ameiurus; species Ameiurus melas. The sequence goes on from CM022780.1 coordinate 1,225,379, forward strand.
ACGCGTTGAGTTCAGCGCTGCGAGGAAAAGCCGCCACCATCTTTACCGTCCAGGATAAGGGTCCAGATCCAATTGTGGTATGCCCGTCTCAAAACCTCAAGAATGTGATTGTTTCCCGACACTCCCGGATGTTCTCTTCACTGCTGGAGTGAAGGAGTTGGATGACGATACGGTTGCAGCCTTCAAGGAACATCTCCAAGGCCTTCACTCGCAATCGGGAAGATGTTTCCCAGAACCGGACGTATAGGCTTTGAGTGGATCAGAAATCCATTTGGAGACAGAACGCACATCGAGCATGTCAGTTCCAAGCTTTCAGAGAGAGGTTAGCCTTGAGGAAACTGCCTCAGATGGAGATGACTTTTACAGAGAAATCTTTTTTGACGGACTTTTGGGTCCACGTCCAACCCGAGCATCCTGAGCTGACTAACTCTGCTCTGGAACTGTTAATGCCATTTCCAACCGCCTACAACTGTGAAGTTGGATCTCTCCACGCTTGTTGGTCTGAAATCAAAGCAGCAAGACCAGATCAGTGTCTCACTGATGTCGCAGAAAAAGCAGCTCCATGCTTCCCATTAGTTTAAAACTGTTATTTAACGTTAGGCTAAACTTCCACGGGCTTCACCAGGGGTGGGCGATCTTATCCGGAAAGGCTCGGTGTGGGAGCAGGTTCTCATCCCAACCGAGCAGGAGGCACACCTCATTCCACCTGTTTAATCAGTTGATCTTGGCTTTCAATAGAGGCCCTTTCCGGATAAGATCGCCCACCCCTGGGCTATACTGTTAAACTGCATACTGTAGTGGGCGGGATTGGGGGTTAGATGGTCTGTGAATTTTTTTTAATTGGTCCAGTGGTCGTTGGTGTGAGGAGGTTTGAGAATGTGAGGTAGTGATGAGGTGTGATTATCACGGTGTGTTCACAGTCGTGTGGACGAGAGGAGAGGAGAAGGGGAGGTCGGGCCGATGATGGGGATGTGTCGTTCCTAACACCGGTCTTACTGCCGCGGCGGAGAAGCAGCTTCTCTTCATAGCCGCTACGACATAAAGAATAACGCGACATTAAATGTAACTATAAACGGATAAAAAGTATAGTTGTCGGTCAGTCATCACGTCGGCGTGGTAACCGTCGCCCGGCGAGTCACGTCTGCAGTACGGCGCTGTTGCGAAACGACCCACAGTGGTCTGTAGTGTAAAGTCTGAACAACATTTGTGCGGAATCGTTTTCCGAGCTGCAGGAAGGGAACAGCGGGAAGCGCATGGGTACACGCGCAGTGCGGTCATTACGCATTAAAAACCTCTAATAGCCCCACACACACACACACACACACACACACGTCCTCGCTTATTTGTGAACAACGCCAGCTTTTATGAGTTCTGTGCCGAACCCAGTGACACTGCGTTATAAATAAACCCACTTACAGAAAAGAGGATTAGAGAAGCATTTTCCCGCTTCGTCCCAGGAGCGAGTGGGAATCTGGCCTCAGATATGATATGACGAGAGGACACGCTCTGAAGAGGAAGATCTCGAATTCCGTTAATGTGACTGACGGACAAGCGTTATCAACGAGATCCAGAAGGACAGCGCTGATTATTGTTCTTTGTTCACACCAACACGCATCTGGAAACGTTTTTCCTTTCTTTTTGTTCTCGTTTGGATCGGACGTGATGTGAAATTCCCGACGGTGACGCTAACATTCCGCCCTCGCGATTAAACGAGTAACGTTAAAGCGGCTACAGTACAGTGGGTCTGGCTCAAATCTTTCATTTCGTGATTATGACATGCGGTCGAGTGCAGAAGTTTGTACACCCCCGGAACGGAATGAAGCCAGCAAGGCAGATAAATATAATGTGTTCAGATATTAAGAGTGAGGAAATGATGTTCTTCTTATATTATTACATTACACACACACGTCTTTCTTGAACGGATTGACTCTTTTTTGGAGACGGAGAGGCTGCACTTGATTGAAAAATTGTGAAACAGAGGGATAATTACCTTTTTTCCATTCAAAAAGAATTAATTATTTATTTATTTATTTAAACGCTTATTTATTTGTTTGTTTGTTTGTTTATTATTTGTTTGTTTATTTGTTTCTTTGTTTAAAAGCACTGACGCATCCTCAACATTCACAGTTGTTGGATTCTGCATTCTGATTGGCCAGGGAGTGTTGAATTGTCCTATAATATAGCATGTTATCGTTTCTATAGCGACAGCTCATTCACGTGGACGTGTACACGTAAACGGAACGATGTTGTGAAGTTTTCTGTAATGGGAAGGAGTCTCCAGTGTCAGCGCTGTAACTTTTATAGCGACCTCTTCAGGACAGAGGAGGTTCTTTACACTTCCTCGGTAACGTGACAAGCTGCGTTGTTGTTTTTTAAGAATAAAGAGTGAGAATAGAGAGAGGGAATAGAGAGAATAAAGAGAGGGAATATATAGAGAGAGAAAAAAGAGAGGGAATAGAGAGAGAGAATAGAGAGAGAGAATAGAGAGAGGGATAGAGAGAGAGAATAGAGAGAGAGAGAATAGAGAGAGAGAATAGAGAGAGAGAATAGAGAGAGAGAATAGAGAGAGAGAATAGAGAGAGAGATAGAGAGAGAGAGAATAGAGAGAGAGAATAGAGAGAGGGAATAGAGAGAGAGAATAGAGAGAGAATAGAGAGGGAATAGAGAGAGAGAATAGAGAGAGGGAATAGAGAGAGAGAATAGAGAGGGAATAGAGAGAGAAAAGAGAGAGAAGAGAGAGAGGGAAGAGAGAGAGAGAATAGAGAGAGAGAATAGAGAGAGAAGAGAGAGGGAAAAGAGAGAGAGAGAGAGAATAGAGAGAGAGAATAGAGAGAGAATAGAGAGAATAGAGAGATGGAATAGAGAGAGAGAATAGAGAGAGAATAGAGAAGAATAGAGAGAGAGAATAGAGAGAGAGAATAGAGAGAGAGAATAGAGAGAGAAATAGAGAGAGAGAGAATAGAGAGAGAGAATAAAGAGAGAGAATAGAGAGAGAGAATAGAGAGAGAGAATAGAGAGAGGGAATAGAGAGAGGGAATAGAGAGAGAGAGAATAGAGAGAGGGAATAGAGAGAGAGAATAGAGAGAGGGAATAGAGAGAGAGAGAATAGAGAGAGAGAGAATAGAGAGAGAATAGAGAGAGAGAATAGAGAGAAAGAATAGAGAGAGAGAATAGAGAGAGAATAGAGAGAGAATAGAGAGAGAATAGAGAGAGGGAATAGAGAGAGAGGAATAGAGAGAGGGAATAGAGAGAGGGAATAGAGAGAGAGAATAGAGAGAGGGAATAGAGAGAGGGAATAGAGAGAGGGAAATAGAGAGAGGGAATAGAGAGAGATGAGAGAATAGAGAGAGGGAATAGAGAGAGAGAATAGAGAGAGAGGAATAGAGAGAGGGAATAGAGAGAGGAGAATAGAGAGAGAGAATAGAGAGAGAGAGAGAGAGAGAATAGAGAGAGAATAGAGAGAGAAGAGAGAGGAATAGAGAGAGAGAATAGAGAGAGAGAATAGAGAGAGGAATAGAGAGAGAGAGAGAGAGAATAGAGAGAGAATAGAGAGAGAATAGAGAGAGAATAGAGAGAGAGAATAGAGAGAGAATAGAGAGAGAGAATAGAGAGAGAGAATAGAGAGAATAGGGAGAATAGAGAGAGAGAATAGAGAGAGAGAATAGAGAGAGAGAATAGAGAGAGAGAATAGAGAGAGGAAATAGAGAGAGAGAGAGAGAGAGAATAGAGAGAGAATAGAGAGAGAGAATAGAGAGAGAGAATAGAGAGAGAGAATAGAGAGAGAATAGAGAGAGAATAGAGAGAGAGAATAGAGAGAGAGAATAGAGAGAGAGAATAGAGAGAGAGAATAGAGAGAGAGAATAGAGAATAGAGAGAGAGAATAGAGAGAGAATAGAGAGAGAGAATAGAGAGAATAGAGAGAGAATAGAGAGAGAGAGAGAATAGAGAGAGGAATAGAGAGAGGAAAGAAGAGAGAGAATAGAGAGAGAGAATAGAGAGAGAAATAAGAGAGAGAATAGAGAGAGGGAATAGAGAGAGAGAGAATAGAGAGAGAATAGAGAGAGAGAGAATAGAGAGAGAGAATAGAGAGAGGGAATAGAGAGAGAGAATAGAGAGAGAGAATAGAGAGAAAGGGAATAGAGAGAGGGCTGGTGAAGGATCGGGGATGTTTATAGCTGCTGTAACGTAAGCGAGAACAGGAACGAACTTCTTTCACAATCGTACATGAAGTGATTTTAGTTTCTAGAGCAAAACTACTGCAGCGTTTATTTGAATATCTGCAGGAATGATCTGTATAAACAGCTCCAGAACCACGTCCCGAGCTCCGAGCTCCGAGTTCCTCCTGAGCAGCGAGTGGGAGTCGAAATACGAGAAAGGGGATTTTTTATTTTCTTTAACTGCAGTAAACTCCAGACACGTTTCTTCCATCTTATTAGTTTCAGGGTCAGAATGACCAGAACATCTGGACCAGAATCTCTCTGTCTCTAATAGAAATACGGTTCTGAGATGCATGTTTAACTTCCATTTGAGCGGAAGACATTCATCTAACATCATTTACAATATTGTTCCATTAAAAACGGTCACTTTGACCCTCACTGAAGAGAAGCCACTCGTTATGTTGATTAACGTCTCAGTAGGAAGCATTGAACTGTAAAACGCCCTCTCTCTCTTCTCCCTCTCTCTTTCTTTTCTCTTTTTTTTTTTTTCTCTCTCTCTCTCTCTCTTTTTTTCTCTCTCTCCCTCTCTCTCTCTTTTCTCTCTCTCTCTCTCTCTTCCCTTCTCTTCTCTCTCTCTCTCTCTCTTTCTCTCCCTCTCTCCTCTCTCTCTCCTCTTCTCCTCCTCCCCTCTCTCTCTCTCTCTCCCTCGCTGTCTGCCCTAGATCAGAGCAGCTGGTAAAAATTAAATAACAAGAAGACAGCAAGAGAGGAAGCTGGAGAGAGAAATAACAACACGTTCTGACCTTCCGGCCGCGGGATCTCAGGGTCGTGCGTGACTGACGGCTGAGAGATTTACACAGCGTGGGGGAAAGAACAGTTCTTCTCTCTGTCTTCTGCACTTCCCCCTGGATCTCTGACCTGCTTCCAAAAATCATAACGATGACAAATGGTGGACTTCCAGGGTCCGAAGCCCTTTTTAAAGCTGTCATGTGCAATGTGGGTCAGCAACCTGGGAGACTGGAATATGAGATTCGGAGAGAAGGATTTACCGAGGCTGAAGAGGACTAGTAGAAAAATTTCGAGCAGAGTTTAGAAGGTGTGGATTTTCTGACTGACTGAATCAGCCCTACAGGCGCTCGTGATCCGGGCGGACCTCTCTTACATGAGTCGGGTATTGTGGAGGTCCGGGAAGTTCCACCCTTCTTAACTGGTTCCTCAAGTGGGAGATGGTCCATCTATTCTCATCCTCCTTTTCATTTCTGCACTTGTCCCAATGCTGCTAGACTTTGGACCCTATCTATAGTAGCATTCTTTTAGGTTCTATAAGGTTAAGCCTCAGGGTAACTAATCAGAAGGTTGTAGGTTTTAAGCCTCAGCAACACCGAGCTGACTCTGTTGGGCCCTCAAGGCCTAACCCCATTTCCTCCAACTTACTAACAAGCTGGGATACGTGAAGAATATCATTTGACTATACTCTAATGTATATGCAGCAATCTTCTTCTTCTTCTTCTTCTTCTTCTACAAACATCTCAGTTTTTCTTCAACACTATCAAAACTTCAATTTCATCCATTTTATCAAGATCTCTCACAGAACCTCCACCCTTCTTTTACATCCTGGTGTCTTTCGGGTTCTTCGGCTCCTGCTCTGGTGGTTACGACTCATGGTAGAGAACAAAAGGTGATGATCTCAAATCCAGAGGGGACCAGAGATCGAATTTTTCTTGGTCTTGTCACTTCAGGGAAGGTTCACTACTGTGCTGAGTTATTCCGTTTTGGAGATAATGTCTCTCGCTGTGGTTCTTTGGAGTTTCATAGATTTGGGGAATTAGGAACTACGGGCGCAAATACATTTTCACACAGGCCCAGTTGTCCAGTATTGGGTAACGTTTTTTGCTTCAATAAATAACATCATCATTATAATATAAAAACTGTATTTTGTGTTCACACAGACTGCCTCTATTTTATCTTTATCCTTTATTTTACATTCCGAAACAATTTAGTATGAGAGGATGGGGGCAAATTCTTTTTCACAGCACTGTATGAAAAACTCATGATAGATGTTATATCCAAAAGACTACTCTTCTATCTTTTGAGGCAGTAAATTTGTACCTATAGCGTTTTCTTCTGCCAGTATTGCTTCCCGTTCTTGTCTCCTCATCCCTCTGAAACCTGGAGGTTGCCGTGGCTCTGATTCTCAGATATCTGCTGATAAAGAATCTCCGCACGTACCTCCGACTGCCTCGGGCTCTCCAATGTTACACCATCTTCCAGGAACGCACCGAGTCTTAAAACATCCGTCAGTGTGATACGACTCCTTTTCTTCATTCCATGCCTTCTTCTCCATCTCTCTCTCTCCATCTCTCTCTCTCTCTCTCTCTCTCTCTCTCTCTCTCTCTCTCTCTCTCTCTCTCTCTCTGTCTCTCTCTCTCTCTCTCTCTCTCACACACACTAGTGTTTTGTTTACTGGTTCATATCCAACCCGGGTTGAAACGACATATTTACAGGCGAAGCAGAACCCAAAGCAAGGTCAGGACTGAGGACTACAATGCACTGTTTCCTCAAATGGCTCCGAGACGTCTTGAGATTTGAACCCATGACCTCCCAGTCTCCAGCGGAGAACCTTAACCACAACGCCCCCAACATCACAAGCAGCGCTTGAGGTTGGAGCCGTGTGATCGTTCCACCAGCAGGATGGGTTTCAGCAAGTCTGAAGACATTACACATATTTTTCAGAAACATCATAAACGCGCTTTGGGAATTTTCCGTTACGTGGTCGAAGTGATGCGAGAGATTTGTTTACAGTAATTTTTTTTTTAAAAACAACTTTCGATTTATTTATTTATTTATTTATTTATTTATTTATTTATTTATTTACATAGACTCCCAGCACAGTGCTGAAATCAGCTGTAGACTCGGCCTCGCAGTACGAGCGGCTCGCTCTTTATAGCACCGCCACTGGCGGAACTTCTCCTGTGATTATGAAGCGAAGCAGGACTCGTTAAGAAGCTGGAGGATTTCTGTGTGTAAGACAGTACATTAAGAGGAAATCAGCGACGCTCATTGTGAGATATGTAAGTAATAAACACTGCTACGGTAAAAATAACCAACAGCGGGGTGGTGTGATGACGCGGAGGCACTGTACTGCCCCCGAGTGTTTTATTCCACTTACACCACGGCGATACCCCGACGATGACGTTTCCCTATTTATTAATGAACGTCATGCTTTTTGATCCGGTTCTAGCTCCATTTAATGTCCTGCGAACCGTAGCTCCAGTTCTCGCTCACATTACAGCAGCTATCGGTTCTTAAAAGTTAACAAACCTCTGAACGTGACCAAGCACGAACACCGGAGTTCTTCTGGAGCTTTCTCCAGAGCTACAACCGAAGGGTCAGCAGTGGTTCTTACATGCGCACTAAAGCCCGAATATCTCCATGTTCTCAGGGGAAGGAGTGAGTGCAGAAGAACCGAGTCGGTTCCCCTGGGAGTCGCACTCCAGAGACTCCAGAGTGTTATTTCTCAAAGAGAAAGACGCGGGCTGTTCTTTTCTCCTTCTTTTTCTTAGAACAAACGGGATATTTAAGGGTTGTTGGGTTCTACAGAGAACCTTGTAAGGGACCACCAAAAAACAAGGAAGTGTAGCTCCAGTGCAAAGCTAAAGAAGCACGAGTTTCAGAGAGTGAGCTGACCGGCCAAATCACTTAACAAAACAAAACCATGATGTACATTACAGATGAGTACATTCTAAAAGTTCAATCCAGATGTTAAAAATAACCTGTGTGTGTGTGTGTGTGTGTGTGTGTGTGTGTGTGTGTGTGTGTGAGAGACTGTTACTTTAGCCCCTGATCAATGTTTTAGGGTGGATCACACACACGACTGTAGTATAAATATAGCTTGAGGAGTGCACTTGCTGAACGATTTTCTCTGGTCGGATTTCCTCGGCCCATCAGAACTCGTCCAGGTGGAACGGAGGTATCGATGTCAACGTCGCGTTTCGGCAAAGTGATATTGAGCCGCTTTGTCCTGCTGACAGAAATATTTACAGCGTTCCAGAGGAAAACGTGGCCCCTGCTCGCCTAACAACGATCGCGGTGATCATCCCGACACGTTCTGTAACGTCCTATAGATCAGATTAGCAGTGAAACGATGGAGAACCAGACACTTCAGTACTTCCTGTAGAAGGTTCAGTCCTGATGATCTTCATGAGGTTGGATGATGGAGTGTCTGTTTTCTCCTCGTTCACTGCCGTGGATCTGAGGTCAAACGTCAGAAGAGAAATGAAAGATGGACGAAAGGAAACAGAAGCCAAGTCAGATGTCCTCCATAGATCCTTGTGGTTCAGCGTCAGTGTTTTAGCTTTATGGAAAATCCTCTGTTAGGAGTGCTACTGCACCGATAGGGTTCACTTCAATTTGTACACATTTCTGTTTATTTAGTCATGAAAAAGCGGCTACTGTTTCTGTCTTCATGACTCTCCATCTTCAAAACAGACATTCCTGACAACAGGACCTGCCAGAAGAACCCTGCTCAGGGGATGTTTGGGGAATCAATGGGGATGTCGTGTGTGTGTGTGTGTGTGTGTGTGTGTGTGTGTGTGTGTGTGTGTGTGTGTGTGTGTGTGTGTGTGTGTTGTGTTTCATCCCTTGGAAATGTCACACCTGAGCTTCTACATGAAAAGATGAGTTGTGGAGGCAGTGGTGATGGTAGGGGTGATGGTGTGGGTGATGGTGTGGGTGATGGTGTGGGTGATGGTGGTGGTGGGGGTGGGGTTTGATGGTGGGGATGGTGGGTGGGAGTGATGATGTGTGGGTGATGGTGGTGGGGGTGATTGTGGTGGTGATGGTGGTGGGGGTGATGGTGGGTGTGATGGTGGGTGTGATGGTGGTGGGTTGGTGGTGGGGGGTTGGTGGTGGGGGTGATTGTGGTGGTGGGGGTGGGGTTTGATGGTGGGGATGGTGGGTGGGAGTGATGATGTGTGGGTGATGGTGGTGGGGGTGATTGGGGTGGTGATGGTGGTGGGGGTGATTGGGGTGGTGATGGTGGTGGGGGTGATGGTGGGTGTGATGGTGGGTGTGATGGTGGGGGGTTGGTGGTGGGGGTTGGTGGTGGGGGTGATTGTGGTGGTGGAGCGTGTCGATGATGGATCAGGACCTCGGGCTGCTCTACTCACTGAATAGTAAAAGAACCGACAGATCCCGTGTGAAAGAACGAAGCTGTCTATCACGCTCGTTTCATCGCACGTCCGAGTCTGCGCTGAATCTCTCCACGTATGAATCACCTTCATGGCTCCATAGAGCCTCAAATTGAACGGATACATCTTTGTTAGAAACGACTCGCACGCATATACCTACAGCTTCGTATCTTCCGAAGGAGGAAATAAGCCCTGCTGTGGCCGAGCTCACACTGCGCTGTAAAATTAGTGCTCAGAAACGCCGGAGTGTTCCGGAGGTGCGAAGTGTTCATCTGAACCTCCAGAGGCTTTGTAATGGAGGATGTGGCCCAGAAAGAGCTGAGAGCTTCAGAAATAGCCAAGGTGTGAACAGGTTGAAGGATTACACCTGTGGGACTCTGCCAACAACATTTCACTCTCTTTTTCTTTATTCCTCTCCTCTGATCTCCCTCGCTCTCACACCGACGTCCACGCTGACGAGATGTTCTGGTAGCTCCTTTTGTTTTCACAGTACAGTAGGTGAATATTTCATCTGTAAATACACTCCAGAACACCATGGAGTATGATTCGAGGGCAATATTATAGACATAAATATGACACTGTAAAGTCTGTAAGACGTGGGTTATCCAGACCAGCGGTCCACAACCTTTTTTGCACCACGGACCGGTTTAATATCAGACGATATTTTCACGGACCGGCCTTTAAGCTGTGGCGGATAAATACAACCAAATAAAACGATACGACCGGCATAAAAACTGGGGGATTTTTAAAATCTAATAATAAACGTGAATCCAATGTGAAATCACAACTTTATTAGCAGCGTCCTCGTAACATCGTCTCTCCCCCCTAACGCTCTCTGGTCTCTACGGTAACGTTTCAAAGTATCACGTGACCGAGACAAGCGTCTTGACACGCGTCAAGAGTGAGTCGTAGAAGGATGTAACGGAGAGAATCCGCTCATTTTTCAGATCCAGATCATAAATAAAACTTTTAAAATTAAATAAAATTATTTATTTTTTCTGTGCGGTCCGGTACCGAATGACCCACGGACCGGTACCGGTCCGCAGACCGGGGTTTGGGGACCGCTGATCTAGAGGAGTGAATCATTTATGGATAAAATTGGTCTCGGTCAACGTGGAGCTCAGAAGATCCCCTCTGGCCCGTGCGTAACCCGACTCTGAATACGAGGAACTTTCCCTCAATTTTCGGATAAAATCACAAGCGGTGTTTGCTGTCAGTTGGAAATGCTTTAGCGATTAATGCGAATATCCATATTTGGACGTCGCTAATCGATAATCGTTTCACTTCCGGAGTATTTTGAATAATTCCATGATGTTCCACACGGTAATAATAGCACTGCGTTGTGTATATGTATAGGGAAATGATCACCTTAGCGCCGGTAACAGAAACCCGTTAGGCTGTATGCTTTATTGTTGTTGTTGTTGTTGTTGATGATTTTCCCGTAAGAGCGTTCTCGGCTGTGTTTTAATCCTCACCTAACGTTCTCGATTGTGACACGGCGTTTTCTCCAGCGTTTCCACTGGAGAATAATAAACTAATAATCTACTCGTCGTACACCCCTGATCTTCTGACCTTTCACCGAATAACCCTGTCAAGTAGAAGTGAGAATCCACATCGAACAAATGTATCACGTCTATAACGTCCATCTCGTCTTGGATTATCCGTCTGAAATAACCAGACCACCGACTGCCTCGCGTCACGGCGTAGCGGTTTGGGCTTCGGGGAAATGAAGCTGTCAGGAACTGTCTTTTATCCTCAACTCTGTATTTTCCCCTTCCCAAGCACCAAATCCCATTAGCTATCATCATACCCTAAACACTCACACCCGTTATTAACCCTTCATTCACACCGCGCTCACGCTTCAGGAGCAGGAGACATGGCTGCGGTTTGGGACGGAGATGAAAGGAGGGATTTGGAGGAGGCTGGAGGCGGTAAAGCTGATCGACTGCGAAGAGGTGAATTGATTCGGATTGAGAGCGTGCAGTGAGGACTCCGTGTCTGGAGGGGAAAATATACTGTTTTTCATCACAACAGTCCCTGCGGGAAAACATGAACGATACGGATAGAGCGAAAGAGAGATGGAAAATAATATTAATAAATAAAAAAATAAAAAAATAAATAAACAAACATATCAAGGCGTCTACGTTTTTCAGAATGAAAGAGAAACCCCGGGAGATGTTTACAGGATGTTGAAGCTTTACCGTAAACACACGACTGGTTAGCGTTGTAGCTACAGAGCTACCGTAGCCACGGTATTGTAAAAATAAGACACGACAACGTTTGTTCAACGTTCCTACAACTGAACCCGGCGGAGATGTGTTCTGAACGTCGTGTTTTTTTTTTTACGTAACGTAATCCTCAAAATTCCGTAACGTAATCCTGGAACGTTTTGACGATTTTAGTTGTACGTTCATTTTTCATGCAGCGTTACAAAAATGTCTTGTTGATCTTCAGAGCACGGAGACGTTGAAAGTTCCCGAAGTCGTCCGTAAAACATGTCTCAAATATGCTGATTTAACCAAGAACTTTCAGAGTAGTAGATTAGCGTAATGGTTTCCATCACATCCACAAAGATTTCCATTAGAAACACCACTAGAACATAAGAGGAACTTCTTTCTCATAAGAGCAAGACTTTCCCATTAAACCACCATTACAGACCATCAGAAACACATCTGTTATACACAACGCCCATTTTAGAAATCCTGAACAATGTCCTAATGGGTTTTTTTTTTTTTCAGCATGGATGCTACATCGCTTAAGTTCAAGTTTGGATAGAAAATAATTCCCCTAAAATAAAAAGAGCAGCAGCTGACCTACAGGTCCTTCAGGTACCACACGCCGTGTTTAGAACGCAGCGTTAGCTAGGCAAGTGGAGGATTAGCCGCAGCTTGGGCGTTCTCTCGATTAGCATGCTAGCGTGCTAGTGCTTCGTTTTTTCGAACGCAGCCGCTGAGATTTCTTTTTTTTTTTTTTTTATGTGTGCGCGTTCGAAATGAGCTTTAAAATA
>CM022780.1:1245231-1255231 GCA_012411365.1 Ameiurus melas
ATATATACGTTTTTGTAGTGTTGATCTATAATATATATATACGTTTTTGTAGTGTTGATCTATAAAATATACGTTTTTGTAGTGTTGATCTATAATATATACGTTTTTGTAGTGTTGATCTATAATATATACGTTTTTGTAGTGTTGATCTATAAAATATACGTTATTTTAGTGTTGATCTATAATATATACATTTTTGTAGTGTTGATCTATAATATATACGTTTTTGTAGTGTTGATCTATAAAATATACGTTATTGTAGTGTTGATCTATAATATGAAAAAATTGTATTGTTGATGTATAAAATTTGTGTTTTTGTAGAGTTAGCAGTTTTCATCTAATAATGAACTATGATTTAAAGGTTTCTGTAGTGCTGATGTATGAAGTTCATGTTGTAGTAGTCTATAAAATACCAATAAAACAGAATAAAAGTATAAAATCAAAGTTATTGACGTGCGTCGTAAAATGAAATTTTGTAGTGTTGATCTATAAAATATACGTTTTTGTAGTGTTGATCTATAAAATATATACGTTATTGTAGTGTTGATCTATAATATATATATATATATATACGTTTTTGTAGTGTTGATCTATAAAATATACCGTTATTGTAGTGTTGATCTATAATATATACGTTTTTGTAGTGTTGATCCATAATATATACGTTTTGTAGTGTTGATCTATAATATAATGCTTTTTGTAGTGTTGATCTATAAAATATACGTTATTTTAGTGTTGATCTATAATATATACATTTTTGTAGTGTTGATCTATAAAATATACGTTTTTGTAGTGTTGATCTATAATATATACGTTTTTGTAGTGTTGATCTATAATATATACGTTTTTGTAGTGTTGATCTATAATATATACGTTTTTGTAGTGTTGATCTATAAAATATACGTTATTGTAGTGTTGATCTATAATATATACGTTTTTGTAGTGTTGATCTATAAAATATACGTTATTGTAGTGTTGATCTATAATATATACGTTTTTGTAGTGTTGATCTATAAAATATACGTTATTGTAGTGTTGATCTATAATATATACGTTTTTGTAGTGTTGATCTATAAAATATACGTTATTGTAGTGTTGATCTATAATATATACGTTTTTGTAGTGTTGATCTATAATATATAAGTTTTTGTAGTGTTGATCTATAATATATACGTTTTTGTAGTGTTGATCTATAAAATATACGTTATTGTAGTGTTGATCTATAATATATACGTTTTTGTAGTGTTGATCTATAATATATACGTTTTTGTAGTGTTGATCTATAATATATACGTTTTTGTAGTGTTGATCTATAAAATATACATTATTGTAGTGTTGATCTATAATATATACGTTTTTGTAGTGTTGATCTATAAATTATACGTTATTGTAGTGTTGATCTATAATATATACGTTTTTGTAGTGTTGATCTATAAAATATACGTTATTGTAGTGTTGATCTATAATATATACGTTTTTGTAGTGTTGATCTATAATATATACGTTTTTTGTAGTGTTGATCTATAATTTTTTTTTTTTTTTTTTTTTTTTTTTTTTTATATAATTTTTTGTAGTGTTGATCTATAAAAATAACGTTATTGTAGTGTTGATCTATAATATATATATACGTTTTTGTAGTGTTGATCTATAATATATACGTTTTTGTAGTGTTGATCTATAATATATACGTTTTTTAGTGTTGATCTATAAAATATACGCTTTTTGTAGTGTTGATCTATAAAATATAACGTTATTGTAGTGTTGATCTATAATATATATATAAGTTTTGTAGTGTTGATCTATAATATATACGTTTTTGTAGTGTTGATCTATAAAATATAATGTTTTTGTAGTGTTGATCTATAATATATACGTTTTGTAGTGTTGATCTATAATATAATGTTTTTGTAGTGTTGATCTATAATATATACGTTATTGTAGTGTTGATCTATAATATATTCGTTTTGTGTGTTGTTATCTTTAATATATACGTTATTGTAGTGTTGATCATTATATATATACGTTTTTGTAGTGTTGATCTATAATATATATATAGTTTTTGTAGTGTTGATCTATAATATATATATAAGTTTTTGTAGTGTTGATCTATAATATAATGTTGATTGTAGTGTTGATCTATAAAATATACGTTATTGTAGTGTTGATCTATAATATAATTTATATATATATATATACGTTTTTGTAGTGTTGATCTATTATATATATAAGTTTTTGTAGTGTTGATCTATAATATATAAGTTTTTGTAGTGTTGATCTATAAAATATACGTTATTGTAGTGTTGATCTATAATATATATATATACGTTTTTGTAGTGTTGATCTATAATATACGTTTTTGTAGTGTTGATCTATAATATATGCGTTTTTGTAGTGTTGATCTATAAAATATATATTTTTTGTGTTGATCTATACATATATGTTTTGTAGTGTTGATCTATAATATATATGTTTTTGTAGTGTTGATCTATAATATATACGTTTTGTAGTGTTGATCTATAAAATATACGTTTTTGTGAGTGTTGATCTATAATATATATACGTTTTTGTAGTGTTGATCTATAATATATACGTTTTTGTAGTGTTGATCTATAATATATATACGTTTTTGTAGTGTTGATCTATAAAATATAATGTTATTGTAGTGTTGATCTATAATATATATATATATGCTTTTGTAGTGTTGATCTATAATATATAGTTTTTTGTAGTGTTGATCTATAATATATATACGTTTTCGTAGTGTTGATCTATAAAATATACGCTATTGTAGTGTTGATCTATAATATATATATCGTTTTGTAGTGTTGATCTATAATATATATATACGTTTTTGTAGTGTTGATCTATAATATATATATACGTTTTTGTAGTGTTGATCTATAATATATACGTTTTTGTAGTGTTGATCTATAAAATATACATTTTTGTAATGTTGATCTATAATATATATATATACGTTTTTGTAGTGTTGATCTATAAAATATACGTTATTGTAGTGTTGATCTATAATATAATATAAGTTTTTGTAGTGTTGATTTATAATATATACGTTTTTGTTTTGTAGTGTTGATCTATAAAATACGTTTTTGTAGTGTTGATCTATAAAATATACGTTTTTGTAGTGTTGATCTATAAAATATACGTTATTGTAGTGTTGATCTATAATATATATATATATACGTTTTGTAGTGTTGATCTATAATATATATATATACGTTTTTGTAGTGTTGATCTATAATATATACGTTTTGTAGTGTTGATCTATAAATATACGTTTTTGTAGTGTTGATCTATAATATATACGTTTTGTAGTGTTGATCTATAATATATACGTTTTTGTAGTGTTGATCTATAAAATATACGTTTTGTAGTGTTGATCTATAATATATATATATATGTTTTTGTAGTGTTGATCTATAATATATACGTTTTTGTAGTGTTGATCTATAATATATATATATATATATACGTTTTGTAGTGTTGATCTATAAAATATACGTTTTGTAGTGTTGATCTATAAAATATACGTTTTGTAGTGTTGATCTATAAAATATACGTTTTGTAGTGTTGATCTATAATATATACGTTTTGTAGTGTTGATCTATAATATATATATATATTTTTTGTAGTGTTGATCTATAAAATATACATTTTTGTAGTGTTGATCTATAATATATACGTTTTTGTAGTGTTGATCTATAATATATATATATACGTTTTGTAGTGTTGATCTATAAAATATACGTTTTTGTAGTGTTGATCTATAATATATACGTTTTGTAGTGTTGATCTATAAAATATACGTTTTGTAGTGTTGATCTATAAAATATACGTTTTGTAGTGTTGATCTATAAAATATACGTTTTGTAGTGTTGATCTATAATATATATATATATATATACGTTTTGTAGTGTTGATCTATAAAATATTTTTGTAGTGTTGATCTATAATATATACGTTTTTGTAGTGTTGATCTATAAAATATACGTTTTTGTAGTGTTGATCTATAAATATATTTTGTAGTGTTGATCTATAATATATATATATATATGTTTTTGTAGTGTTGATCTATAATATATATATACGTTTTTTGTAGTGTTGATCTATAAAATATACGTTTTGTAGTGTTGATCTATAATATATACGTTTTTGTAGTGTTGATCTATAATATATACGTTTTTGTAGTGTTGATCTATAAAATATACGTTATTTTAGTGTTGATCTATAATATATACATTTTTGTAGTGTTGATCTATAATATATACGTTTTTGTAGTGTTGATCTATAAAATATACGTTATTGTAGTGTTGATCTATAATATGAAAAAATTGTATTGTTGATGTATAAAATTTGTGTTTTTGTAGAGTTAGCAGTTTTCATCTAATAATGAACTATGATTTAAAGGTTTCTGTAGTGCTGATGTATGAAGTTCATGTTGTAGTAGTCTATAAAATACCAATAAAACAGAATAAAAGTATAAAATCAAAGTTATTGACGTGTGGCCGTGTAAAATGAAATTTTTGTAGTGTTGATCTATAAAATATACGTTTTTGTAGTGTTGATCTATAAAATATACGTTATTGTAGTGTTGATCTATAATATATATATATATATATACGTTTTTGTAGTGTTGATCTATAAAATATACGTTATTGTAGTGTTGATCTATAATATATACGTTTTTGTAGTGTTGATCTATAATATATACGTTTTTGTAGTGTTGATCTATAATATATACGTTTTTGTAGTGTTGATCTATAAAATATACGTTATTTTAGTGTTGATCTATAATATATACATTTTTGTAGTGTTGATCTATAAAATATACGTTTTTGTAGTGTTGATCTATAATATATACGTTTTTGTAGTGTTGATCTATAATATATACGTTTTTGTAGTGTTGATCTATAATATATACGTTTTTGTAGTGTTGATCTATAAAATATAACGTTATTGTAGTGTTGATCTATAATATATACGTTTTTTGTAGTGTTGATCTATAAAATATACGTTATTGTAGTGTTGATCTATAATATATACGTTTTGTAGTGTTGATCTATAAAATATAACGTTATTGTAGTGTTGATCTATAATATATACGTTTTTGTAGTGTTGATCTATAAAATATACGTTATTGTAGTGTTGATCTATAATATATACGTTTTTGTAGTGTTGATCTATAATATATAAGTTTTTGTAGTGTTGATCTATAATATATACGTTTTTGTAGTGTTGATCTATAAAATATACGTTATTGTAGTGTTGATCTATAATATATACGTTTTTGTAGTGTTGATCTATAATATATACGTTTTTGTAGTGTTGATCTATAATATATACGTTTTTGTAGTGTTGATCTATAAAATATACATTATTGTAGTGTTGATCTATAATATATACGTTTTTGTAGTGTTGATCTATAAATTATACGTTATTGTAGTGTTGATCTATAATATATACGTTTTTGTAGTGTTGATCTATAAAATATACGTTATTGTAGTGTTGATCTATAATATATACGTTTTTGTAGTGTTGATCTATAATATATACGTTTTTGTAGTGTTGATCTATAATATATACGTTTTTGTAGTGTTGATCTATAAAATATACGTTATTGTAGTGTTGATCTATAATATATATATACGTTTTTGTAGTGTTGATCTATAATATATACGTTTTTGTAGTGTTGATCTATAATATATACGTTTTTGTAGTGTTGATCTATAAAATATACGTTTTTGTAGTGTTGATCTATAAAATATACGTTATTGTAGTGTTGATCTATAATATATATATAAGTTTTTGTAGTGTTGATCTATAATATATACGTTTTTGTAGTGTTGATCTATAAAATATACGTTTTTGTAGTGTTGATCTATAATATATACGTTTTTGTAGTGTTGATCTATAATATATACGTTTTTGTAGTGTTGATCTATAATATATACGTTATTGTAGTGTTGATCTATAATATATATATACGTTTTTGTAGTGTTGATCTTTAATATATACGTTATTGTAGTGTTGATCTATAATATATATATACGTTTTTGTAGTGTTGATCTATAATATATATATAAGTTTTTGTAGTGTTGATCTATAATATATATATAAGTTTTTGTAGTGTTGATCTATAATATATACGTTATTGTAGTGTTGATCTATAAAATATACGTTATTGTAGTGTTGATCTATAATATATATATATATATATACGTTTTTGTAGTGTTGATCTATAATATATATATAAGTTTTTGTAGTGTTGATCTATAATATATAAGTTTTTGTAGTGTTGATCTATAAAATATACGTTATTGTAGTGTTGATCTATAATATATATATATATACGTTTTTGTAGTGTTGATCTATAATATATACGTTTTTGTAGTGTTGATCTATAATATATACGTTTTTGTAGTGTTGATCTATAAAATATACGTTATTGTAGTGTTGATCTATAATATATACGTTTTGTAGTGTTGATCTATAATATATACGTTTTGTAGTGTTGATCTATAATATATACGTTTTTGTAGTGTTGATCTATAAAATATACGTTTTTGTAGTGTTGATCTATAATATATACGTTTTTGTAGTGTTGATCTATAATATATACGTTTTTGTAGTGTTGATCTATAATATATATACGTTTTTGTAGTGTTGATCTATAAAATATACGTTATTGTAGTGTTGATCTATAATATATATATATACGTTTTTGTAGTGTTGATCTATAATATATACGTTTTTGTAGTGTTGATCTATAATATATATACGTTTTTGTAGTGTTGATCTATAAAATATACGTTATTGTAGTGTTGATCTATAATATATATATACGTTTTTGTAGTGTTGATCTATAATATATATATACGTTTTTGTAGTGTTGATCTATAATATATATATATACGTTTTTGTAGTGTTGATCTATAATATATACGTTTTTGTAGTGTTGATCTATAAAATATACATTTTTGTAATGTTGATCTATAATATATATATATACGTTTTTGTAGTGTTGATCTATAAAATATACGTTATTGTAGTGTTGATCTATAATATATATATAAGTTTTTGTAGTGTTGATCTATAATATATACGTTTTTGTAGTGTTGATCTATAATATATATACGTTTTTGTAGTTTTGATCTATAATATATATATATAAGTTTTTGTAGTGTTGATCTATAATATATACGTTTTTGTAGTGTTGATCTATAAAATATACGTTATTGTAGTGTTGATCTATAATATATATATAATACGTTTTTGTAGTGTTGATCTATAATATATACGTTTTTGTAGTGTTGATCTATAATATATGCGTTTTTGTAGTGTTGATCTATAAAATATACGTTATTGTAGTGTTGATCTATAATATATACGTTTTTGTAGTGTTGATCTATAATATATACGTTTTTGTAGTGTTGATCTATAATATATATATATACGTTTTTGTAGTGTTGATCTATAAAATATACGTTTTTGTAGTGTTGATCTATAATATATACGTTTTTGTAGTGTTGATCTATAATATATATATATACGTTTTTGTAGTGTTGATCTATAAAATATACGTTTTTGTAGTGTTGATCTATAATATATACGTTTTTGTAGTGTTGATCTATAATATATACGTTTTTGTAGTGTTGATCTATAAAATATACGTTATTGTAGTGTTGATCTATAATATATATATATACGTTTTTGTAGTGTTGATCTATAATATATACGTTTTTGTAGTGTTGATCTATAATATATATACGTTTTCGTAGTGTTGATCTATAAAATATACGTTATTGTAGTGTTGATCTATAATATATATATACGTTTTTGTAGTGTTGATCTATAATATATATATACGTTTTTGTAGTGTTGATCTAT
Source organism: Ameiurus melas (assembly GCA_012411365.1). Lineage (NCBI taxonomy): Eukaryota > Metazoa > Chordata > Actinopteri > Siluriformes > Ictaluridae > Ameiurus > Ameiurus melas. Next base: position 1,253,137 of record CM022780.1, read on the forward strand.
AATATATATATATATATACGTTTTTGTAGTGTTGATCTATAATATATACGTTTTTGTAGTGTTGATCTATAAAATATACATTTTTGTAATGTTGATCTATAATATATATATATACGTTTTTGTAGTGTTGATCTATAAAATATACGTTATTGTAGTGTTGATCTATAATATATATATAAGTTTTTGTAGTGTTGATCTATAATATATATATACGTTTTTGTAGTGTTGATCTATAATATATACGTTTTTGTAGTGTTGATCTATAATATATACGTTTTTGTAGTGTTGATCTATAATATATATACGTTTTTGTAGTGTTGATCTATAATATATATATATATATACGTTTTTGTAGTGTTGATCTATAAAATATACGTTTTTGTAGTGTTGATCTATAAAATATACGTTATTGTAGTGTTGATCTATAATATATATATAAGTTTTTGTAGTGTTGATCTATAATATATACGTTTTTGTAGTGTTGATCTATAAAATATACGTTATTGTAGTGTTGATCTATAATATATACGTTTTTGTAGTGTTGATCTATAAAATATACGTTTTTGTAGTGTTGATCTATAATATATACGTTTTTGTAGTGTTGATCTATAATATATACGTTTTTGTAGTGTTGATCTATAATATATATATATATATACGTTTTTGTAGTGTTGATCTATAATATATATATATATACGTTTTTGTAGTGTTGATCTATAATATATACGTTTTTGTAGTGTTGATCTATAAAATATAATTTTTTGTAGTGTTGATCTATAAAATATACGTTTTTGTAGTGTTGATCTATAAAATATACGTTTTTGTAGTGTTGATCTATAATATATACGTTTTTGTAGTGTTGATCTATAAAATATACGTTTTTGTAGTGTTGATCTATAATATATACGTTTTTGTAGTGTTGATCTATAATATATATACGTTTTCGTAGTGTTGATCTATAAAATATACGTTTTTGTAGTGTTGATCTATAATATATACATTTTTGTAGTGTTGATCTATAATATATACGTTTTTGTAGTGTTGATCTATAAAATATACGTTTTTGTAGTGTTGATCTATAATATATACGTTTTTGTAGTGTTGATCTATAATATATATACGTTTTCGTAGTGTTGATCTATAAAATATACGTTATTGTAGTGTTGATCTATAATATATATATATACGTTTTTGTAGTGTTGATCTATAATATATACGTTTTTGTAGTGTTGATCTATAATATATATATACGTTTTTGTAGTGTTGATCTATAATATATATATACGTTTTTGTAGTGTTGATCTATAATATATATATATACGTTTTTGTAGTGTTGATCTATAAAATATACGTTTTTGTAGTGTTGATCTATAAAATATACGTTATTGTAGTGTTGATCTATAAAATATACGTTATTGTAGTGTTGATCTATAATATATATATATAAGTTTTTGTAGTGTTGATCTATAAAATATACGTTATTGTAGTGTTGATCTATAAAATATACGTTATTGTAGTGTTGATCTATAATATATATATATAAGTTTTTGTAGTGTTGATCTATAATATATACGTTTTTGTAGTGTTGATCTATAATATATACGTTTTTGTAGTGTTGATCTATAATATATACGTTTTTGTAGTGTTGATCTATAATATATATACGTTTTTGTAGTGTTGATCTATAATATATATATATACGTTTTTGTAGTGTTGATCTATAAAATATACGTTTTTGTAGTGTTGATCTATAATATATACGTTATTGTAGTGTTGATCTATAAAATATACGTTTTTGTAGTGTTGATCTATAATATATACGTTTTTGTAGTGTTGATCTATAAAATATACGTTTTTGTAGTGTTGATCTATAATATATATATACGTTATTGTAGTGTAGATCTATAATATATACGTTTTTGCAGCATTAATCTATAAATTTGAAATTGTAGTGTTGATCTATAATAAAAAAATTATGGTCATTTTTATCTATAATAAAATGAAAGTTTATGTATTAATGTATAAAATACATTTTTGTTGTGTTCATCTATAATAAAATATAGGTTTTTGTAGTGCTGAACAATTAAATTGAGGT
>CM022780.1:1260231-1275231 GCA_012411365.1 Ameiurus melas
TGACCAATCAGAACGCGGAATTCAACACATACAGTAAACCTCAGACTCTGTCCGAAATATCAGAAGGAAATGAACTGAAATTTCTCTTCATGGATGTAAATAACGCTCTAATTATCCGACTGTATCACTGGGAAAGATCGTTCCTGCTGATTTACGCGCGGATCATTTATTTATTTATTTATTTCTCCCGAGGAGGACTGCTCGTGTATGTTTATCTTGAGCGCAGAATTGCGAGTCATTCCGCATCAGCACCTTCACTTTTGTTCATTTAAAGCCACATTTTTCTTCGTGTCAGGTTTATCGACGTGGATGGATGTGGATCGATGTTCAGAGAGCGGGAGTTTGATGATGAGAAAGATTATCCTATAAAATAAGGCTTTGGCAACCGGCTGCTGTGTAATTCACTCTGCGTGTGTGTGAGTGTGCGTGTGTGTGTGTGTGTGTGTGTGTTTTGCGTTGACGTTTATTACACCGAGTCGTTTGCCAGATGCTTTTATCCGAAGCGAGGCCCGGTCCGAGTACAGAGCCGTTAAAGCTGACGGGTTACACCGCTGAGCATTTTTCTGTTCCTCTGCCTGCAAAAGGCTTAATGTGGGGTCTTAAACTTTTATACTTTTTATCCTGTAACGGTGGGAGGTTGGTCGAGGTCGTTTTCTATATGTTCCATTTAGGAAACGATGCTAATTAACATTAACATTAGCTAGAAAGCCTCTAGCAAGAGAGCCAAACTGTCCGTTAGCTTAGCAAGCGTTTAAACACTTACAGTTCGTGCATCGGGTTCAAAGTACGACACGTAGCCGCACCACACTTAGCTAGCGAGCGAGCAGCGGTGGAAATTCGTAAAGTACAATTACCGAAGTCTTGTTTCTGAAAGTATCTGAACTTTCCTCACGTCAAAATCACGTCACTGGGGTTTCAAAGTTCATTTTCTCGTTCCTCTAGCAAGTCATAAGATTTAAGAACTTTTTTCCTCGCAAATCTAAACTTTAAGAGACATAACAGTTCATATTGTGACAGCTAGTCGCGATTAGCGTTCAGCTAGCTTGTACGGTCAGAATTATTAGCATGCTAGCTCAGGTGAGAGATTAGCGCTGCATTGTGGAATCTGGGCTCGGAATCACGTCGGTTTCTGTGCGTTCGAAAAAACCAAGTTCGTCGTTTGTTAGCAACGAGCTAGCCAGCTAACTGTTCTGAGAGATGGATATTTACCTCAGAACTTATAGATTGGACACGTGAACATGTCTGAAGATGTTAAGGATCTGAAGCCAATATATACAGTATTTACTGTATACAGTGTCACTCATCTAAAGGGAAGAAGTGCTGCTGTGTTTGTTTACTGCCGGCGCTGTGTGTCCATGTTGGGGCGTTTTCTTTGGGGGTTTTTTTTTCCCAGTCGGAAGACGTAGCTGTTGCTAGTTAGCTTTAGCTAATGTTTTCCTACATTTTTTGGTTCTTTGGCAAACGTCAGAGAAATAACATCAGCATAAAGTCAATTTTTTACTTTTAATTTGAGTAAAGTTTCTTTATCTCGAGTGAAGAAGTCGAGGCTGCAGTTATTTAGTTGAGTAATTGCACGTTCAGAGTTTTGGTACTTTAAGCACCTCTGCATTTGCTGCAAAAGGGTACTTTAAAGGTTCTGTTTAGAACCCTACACCCCAAGGTTTCGCTAACACGAAGAGTCTCAAGTAAACGTTTGAAATCATTGCTACGGTGAAGATTTCTATGAGGGGACGTTTATTTATGCAACATTTACGGAAGGAGTCTCCAGTGTCGGCACTTTGTAACACTTTGTAAGTGTAGGTTTTATAAGTAAACGTGAGTAATGTGTGTATGTTACTCTCGAGTATCCCACGCTCAAACACAGAACTGTGGAGTTTTTATCTGTTCAGTTTACACCCGAGACGAGCGAGAGACGGAAAACGCCGTCGTGTGATGAACGAGCGAATCAAACGAAAGAGAGATTAGTGTTCGTGATGTGGAACGAGGGAAGGCAGAGCTCAGTATATTCTACTCCGCATGATGATAAATATGAAGGAGAGAGAGAGAGAGAGACACACAGGAATATGATGAAGAGAAGGGACAGCAGGAAAAGACGAGAGAAAGGAAGATGAAGGAAGGTAAAGAGAAAGGAGAGATATACTGAGTTCTGATGATAAATATGAAAGAGGGAGAGAGAAAGATCTGGTATGAGAAAGAAAGAGATGGATTTGTGGAAGAGTCGGAGAAAGAAGGATGAGGGGGTGAAGATCAATTTAGAAGGAAGAGAAAGGCAGAGACCGAGAAAAGAGAAAAAGAGGAAGGGAAATGTAAAAAAAAAGGGGGAGGAATAAAGCAGGAGAGAACGGAAATGAAGGGAAGATGGAGAGATAGAGTCAAGCTGTGATAACAGTGAGAGACGGGCATTAGAGGAAAGAAGAAGGAAAGAACGATTAGTAGTGAAAGACGAAAGAAGATAAACAAAGGGATGTGCAGAGAGAGTGAGAAAGAAATAGAGAAAGGCAAAAGAGAAGAGACAGACAAGAAGAGAAAGATGTACTTTCTGCTTTCTGATAAATATGAGAACGACAGAAATAAAGAGAGAGAGAGAGAGAGAGAGAGAGAGAGAGAGAGATGGAAGAGATGAGAAAAGGCAAGGGAACTAGAGATCTAGAGATAGCGAGAAAGAGGAAGATGAAGAGAGAGATCCAGAGAGAGAGAGTCAGACAGAAAAAGATAAAAGATGGCGGGAAAGTCATAAATAAATAGAGAGAGACAGGCGGAGGTAGAGAGGGATGGGATTGCGATGAGAAAAGGAAGAGGAGACATGAAGATGAAGGCAGAGAGAGAAATAGAGAGAGATGACAGAAGAGGAGAGGATGAAGAGAGGAAAGAACAAAGAAACAGAGAGAGGGATGGAGCAAGAGGAAAAGAGAGAGAGAAAGAGATACCTGATATACAGTATGAGAGGCAACGTGAGAGAGAGGAACAAGAAAGAAGAGAGAGAAGAAATGAATCTAGGGATACAGAGAGTAATGTACAGAAAGAGAACAGAGGGATGGAGAGACAGAGAGAGAGAGAGAGACAGGGAGAGCGAGAGACAGGAAGAGAGAGACTTGGAGAGATAGAGAATTCTTTAGATCAGTAGTTTGATCCTAGTCTTAAATGTCCTCTTTAACTTCTTTCTCTCTTTCTTTCTTTATTGTGATTATTAAAAGTTTGTTTGACTGATCACACACGCACACAACGAGTCGATCTTCATGTCATGGCCCTTCGCTTTTGTTCTGGAAAAAAGATTGGATGATGAAACGGCCTGAACGTCGTCTTTATGAAGATCATCTTTCATCCCTCTCAACTTGCCGGCCGTCTCTTCTCCTCCAAACACACGCCAATCGGATTTGCAGCTCTTTGGGACTCTCGCTAATGCGATCCTGATATTCTGCTCTTATTGCATTCGTGGTGGGGGTGGTTAGGAGGGAAAGTAAATCTCCAGAGTACTCAGATGGACAAGCTGATGTTTCTTAGTCCTTTTACAAAACAATTATCTGTCCATCGGGCAGAGCCATGACTCAGCTAACAGGCTAACAACACAAACTCCCGTCTCCTCTTTTTACTCCGTTTCTCTTCCATTTCTTCTGACAGCAAGCAGATTGAAACACCTTACTGATTCAAAACACCCATCATTCTTTAATTAGCGCCTTTTTACCTTGTTAATCTCAGACTGTAAGTTAAGGCAACGTTGTCTCTGTAATGGACATTTAAATCGCGGCATCAGTGTAACGTCCAGGTGAATGAGGCAGGACACAAATAGGTAAGTAGGTGTAAAAAAAACAACAAAAACAGGGAAACGAGGGGAACAAGAAACTCAGAACAACAGAAAAGAAAAACAGGGCTAAGTGCTGGCAGGGGGAAGGGCCTCAGAACAGGTCTCTCTCTAGCAGGACTGGAGGGTTTAGGCAAAGGTCTTCAGTAGGACTGGAGCGGTCTTGTGGCAGGTCTCAATCAGGGCTGAAGGGGTCTTGGGGCAGGTCTTGAGTAGGACTGGAGGGTCTTCTGGCAGACCTGGAGGGTCTTGGGGCAGGTCTCAGGACTGGAGGGGTCTTGGGGCAGGTTTCGAGCAGGGCTGGAGTGGTCTAGTGGCAAATCTTGAGCAGGGCTGGAGGACTTTACATTTACTTTTATTCACTTAGCAGACACATTTATCAAAAGCAACTTACAAATAAGGGAATACAAGCAAAGCAATAAATCAAGCGGAGAACAATAGTAGTGCTATTGCTACCATACAAAATGTTGTATTGAGTTCCAGAGAAGCAAAGTGCATAAAGAAGAGGTGTAAGAGCCAGTGTAAGTGCAGAGTGTTGAGGTAGCAGGGTGCTGTTCCAGACAAGGTCTTGTACATGAGCATCAAGGCCTTGAATCTGATACGGGCAGCTACAGGAAGCCAGTGGAGGGAAATGAAAAGAGGTGTGACATGGGTCCTTTTGGGATGGTTGAGAACAAGGTGTGCTGCTGCATTCTGAATCATCTGAACAGGTTTGATCGAACTGGTTGGGAGGCCTGAGAGTAGTGCGTTGCAATAGTCCAGTTCTGAGATAACAAGCACCTGGACGAGTAGCTCTGTGGCCTGATCAGTGAAATAGGGTTTGAGTTTCTTGATGTTGTACAGGCTGAACCTACAGGACTGCGCAGGTGTTGAAATATGGTCTGTAAAGTTCCTCTGGTCATCGAAAGTCACCCGAAGGTTTCTGGCCACCCTGGTTTGTTTGCGTGTGGTTGGGCCAAGCTGTAGGTTAGGTTGTGATTGATTGAGGGGCAGACAGGGATGACAAGAAGCTCAGTTTTTGCCAAGTTGGGCTTAAGGTGGCGTTCCCTCATCCATCCAGTCCGAGATGTCAGACAGGCATGCAGAGATTCGTGCTGAGACCGATGGATCTAGGCAAAGGTCTTGAGTAGGGCTGGAGGGATCTTGGGGCAGGATTCGAGTAGGGCTGGAGGGGTCTTGGGGCAGGATTCGAGTAGGGCTGGAGGGGTCTTGGGGCAGGTCTCGATTAGGACTGGAAGGGTCTTGGGGCAGGTTTCGAATAGGGTTGGAGGGGCCTTGGTGCAGGTCTCAACTCGGACTGGAGGGGTCTTGGGGCAGGTTTCGAATAGGGTTGGAGGGGCCTTGGGGCAGGTCTCAACTAGGACTGGAGGGGTCTTGGGGCAGGTCTCGAGGCATGAGTTCATGTTTATAGATAACTGAAAATTACACTAAATATTTTGAGTTTACTTATCAGCTACTTGTTAGCTCTGGGAAAAAACTAAAGAAGCAAATTCTGACTCTGAACACGCCTCATGTGATATTTTTCATTAAGTCATAATTTCATCACGGTTACTTTTCAGCCAAGATTAAAAGGCAGGAACTTTCCTTTATCTCAGTGAGCCTCTTATCTAAACTACAGTGGCGTGATTCGATTTTTGTGATCATTGTTTATGTTCTTGTCAGTGAGATACGAGCCACTAAGATAAACGATTCCATGTGTTACACTCGGCCATTTGTAAATATTAAATCATAAAGACAGATCCATGTATAAATAAATAAATAAATAAATGTGTGTGATTGTGACTGTATTATTTAACACTTTATCTTTTCTTTCTCTCTCGTGTCTTTATTTCCACCTTCTCGGGACACTTCTCGTCCTCGACATGTTTCTCAGGATTGGAATACATTTCCTAGCAGGACTGTGTGCATTACTGAGGAAGATGACGAAGCATCGCTCAGGCTAATTTAATAGCTATGTTGACAAGTGCATGCACGCGGAGTCCTCACATGCCTGTGATTGAAATTCATGCCTGCAGAATTAAATCAGATCGTACATGCACGAGTGGCTTCATGTTTTCGAGACAACAGGCAGATTTTCCTGGATGGTAACAGGGTGAGGACAGACTGATTCGATTACGGACGACGTTTGATTGATGGATGCTGAGTTCAGCCTGACAAAATGACTTTTTTCCTTTGGGCAAAAATAAACAAGGAGTCCAGATCCTCCTATTTAACATAATACAGACTGTGTCTCCGGGAAACGTCTGAGACAACTACATTTTTTAAAAACAAACAAATGCAAAATATTACTGGAGTTGATCTGAACTGATTTGTGGGATTTAAATAAATCAGACTACCCTGCTTGGGTCACGTCCATACGAGCTGCATAAAGCTGCCAACAGGGGGCAGTGTCACAGGTGTGCATGTTTAACCCTGATATTTTCAAGCTGAGTTACTTCTACCACACCGAGGTTGATTACGTTCCAATAACAGCACGTCCCCAAATGTTTAATTCCTCTTATACCAGAGCAATTTAACAAAAATTGACGGATCATTTTTTATGACATCATTTTTTATCCATTTGTGGTTACATTTAATGTTAATGTTAATGTAACCTCCCGGGTTGTGGGTTCGGTTCCTGCCTCCGCCCTGTGTGCACAGAGTTTGAACCATCTCCCCGTGCTTCAGGGGTGGGTACTTCCTTCGTGTACTCCGGTTTCCTCCCCTAGTACAAAGACATGCATTGTAGGCTGATTTTCATTTCCAAATTGTGTCCAGGGTGTTCCTTGCCTTGTGCCCCGAGTTCCTTGGGGTAGGCTCCAGGGTCCCTGAGACCCTGTGTAGGATAAGCGGTACAGAAAATGGATGGAGAGACCTAAAAGAGTTGACTCTTTCAGACATTTATTCCAAACCATTGTATAAACTCTATCCACTAGGACATAGCTGTAACCCTGACCCCTAGTGCATAACTATAACCCCTAGAATCTAGTTCTCAGTAGAACCTAGAATACCTGATGTCCTGTCTTATATCATTTGCAACATGTTCCCTAAGAAAAGTGATTCAGATGTTCAGACTTCTATCCCCTAGGCAACAACAGTAACTTAATAACCTGGTTATCAGTACGATTTTCAGTGTTCACCTCAGAATCTGCATAGTTATCAGTAGAACCTAGAACGTCTGATGTCCTGTATCATCTCGCGTTCACGATCCGCTACTCAGCCACGTGTGTCTCCTGACACGTTTTGAACGTTTTCATCTGTATTTTGGACCCGACTCCTGTCTCTGAGGTCTCGAGAAAGTTTCCTCAGGGCATTTTTGTTTATTCCGAGTCCACACACTGATTTCCAATTCACCTCCAGAGACGTAAATGAAATGTTGTCGCTGGGCATCAGGGGAAAGCGTAACGTGCTTTTAAATCTCTGAAAGCTGCAATCAGTGGCGTACGGCGCGATGCCATGAGACAAATTGCTTTGCATTGTTGGCTGCTTCTCGCTCTGAGTTCTGCACTGAATTTAAATCAGAACCAGAGTCAAACACGAGCAAACTCTCGCCGGGGAGCAACAACTCTGAACTTCTGTTTACTGACTCGAGCTCGCCGAAGAGCCCACACATGACACGCTGAAGTAGAGGAGGAGGAGGAGGATGAGGAACCCACGGCCTGACGACAGATGGCGGGGTTTTTTTTTTTTTTACAGTATGACTCCCGGCTCGCTGGGTTTGATGACCTCGAACACTTCTACTGCTGCTGCTGCTGCTGCTGCTGTCGTGTATTTTTGGAACTTAAGCCAAAAAACATACAGCAGGCTCCAAAGTTTCAGAAAGTTATACATGTTTGGTGGAAAATGTCTTCACTTTCAATGCAGAAAAGCTCACAGAATCGCTGCTTATAAAGAAGCGTACTACGGCATCTAGTGTATAGTGTCTAGTGTTCATTAGCATTAGTACGAGATAACCGGCATGCTGATTACAAGTTAAACTATGCTAGGAAACATGCTAAATATGCTAGGACATCCATGACCTAAGGGATGCTAAGAGACAAGCTAGCATACAAACCTTGACACACGCTAGCAAAAACTTGTTAGAAAATGAGCCGAACACGCTAATCCATATAACATGTAACACCTTATTACTATGCCAGAAATGCTAATAGATACATTAGCATGTGATATTAGGAGACATGCTAATACAAGACATGCTAGGAGACATGCTCAAGGCTAGGAGACATTGTAATGGGAGAAGTGTATGCTAAGATGTCCATGCTAGCATTGCAAGACTAGGAAACGTGCTAAGTACAGACCTGCTAGGAGACATTCTCATGTGTGAGACATGCGAGGAAGCATGCTGAATGTACTCGAGCGTGCAAACAACCCATGCTGACATGCTATAGCACACATGCTAACCCTAACCCTAAGACATGCTAAGTATGCTAGGTCAGGCAATTACACAACGCCTGCTGATTGTGGGAAACCTGTTAAAATATAACTAAGACACGCTAATACAAGACCTGCTAGGATTCGTGCTAAATACGTTAGGAGATGTTAGACATGCTCAGAGACACACTAGCATGCAACGCTAGAAGACTTGCTAATACCATACCGGCTAGGAAACATGCTAAAAGTGCTAGGACAGACTAGCATTGGAGAAATTTAAATATGCTAGGACACGGCTAAATACTGTATGCTAGGACATGCTTTAGCATCCGATATGGCATGCTAGGAGAAATGTTAAATATGCTAGGACAGGCTAACATCCAGTACCTGACACATGCTAAGACATGCTAGGAAGCATGCTAACGTGTGAGACGTGTTGGTAAAGGTGTTGTAGTAATAGGGAGAGTTATGTCTGTTTTTATGAAGAAATGGAACTCGGACGGTCTGACTCGTGTGTGTGTGTGTGTGTGTGTGTGTGTGTGTGTGTGTGTGTGTGTGTGTGAGGACAATGTGTTATGCGTTATGCTAAGCAGCAGGTTGTACAGTTCTTGTTATTTTTGCCCGGAGGGAGAGGAGCTGTGACAGGCCGAACACTGACTCCATAAATCAGAGCTCATGTGTAAGTGAATCACGCTCGTCAGCTCTCACACCACCACCTCGCCTTCTTTTTCTTCTTTTCTTTCTTTCTTTTTTTGTGCTTTGCATTCCACTACAGAGACACGGCAATGTAGATCAACACGGGCGAGACAACAACAACAACAACAAAAAACATAGATAGAGAGAAGCGATAAGGAATCGCATCGCTGAACATTCCACACACACATCTTTGCCTTAAATAAGTCGTGGCTTGTTTTGGAAGTACGCTTCGATCGTCGTCCATCTGCAGCGTGAAGCTCCGCCCACTGTGCGTTCAGGATATGGCTGAATAATATCGCCCTGTACATTTCACAATTCATCCTGCTGCTTTTCCCAGCAGTCACATCATCAATAAACACAAGAGAACCGGTCCCACGCCCGCGCTGTACGAAATATGAGGTGGTGCGCTTCAGACCATGAGCGTTTCCTTCCCTTCTCCAAACTCTTCACTTCCCATCATTCTGCTACAACTTGATCTTCATCTCATCTGTCTTTCCAAAACGGCTTTTTTTCCCCCCAAAACTGTAATCGGTTCTTCCTGTTCTTCTCTCTTGATTGTTACACCTACTTCCTGGAGGACGTTCCCAGCAAACCCGGACGTTGCGAAAGTCCACTGAGGTCCGCATCTGGTCCGGTTTATAACGTTCCAAGATATCAAATCATAACAATACTGAAGGTGTTCATTTCAGAGAAAGTCCCCTAAGCGTCCTGGAAGGCCGCTGGACGTCCTGTGAACATCCTCCTGAACGGCCGTAAGACGTCAAGGGGACCCTACACATGGACGTTCGCGGGACCTTCATAGAGACCATTTACGGGACGTCCTGGGGACCTGTCTTTCAGTCGGATTCTTCATCTGGCGAACTCTTGTGAAGGGTGAATTTTTCTTCACCAGCGAGAGAATTCTTCTAGCATCCATCACAAATGTTTTCAGAGTGTACTAAACAGTAGATCTGGCCACGCCTAATGTTTTTGCTGCCTCTCTGGTGGGTTTGTTTGGGTTTGTCACTGGCAATGATACGTAGCTCTTTGGACTTCATATTGAGAGTTAACATCAACAGATCCCAAGTGCAGGTGTCACATACGAACATGTACATGTACAGGAGTTGGGACACTGGTAAGAATCCTGGCTTGCGACATACTGGGACACACTGGGACACACTGGGACATACTGGGACACACTGGGACATACTGGGACGATTCAATTTCCGGCAACACGAGTACGTACTTGCGTTGTCCTACGTCACCGCTGGCGTTTATCTCCAACGATATCTTTCTGACGTTATACTGTATGTAAACGTGTTAGCTTAATCACACGTGTTTCTGTCATGGTATGTCAAGCAGGATCGTAGGCTAGCTAGTGGAGCTCGTTAAACGCTTCAAAAACGTTAGAATCAGACAGACAGAGTGGTAACGTAAGTAGTAAGAGTAAGTCAGAGTCGTAACGTATGTAATCATTCGAGAGCCACAACAACCATCACAAGCGATTTACTTACTGTGTAGACGGAAGTGGGTTGAGAGGTCGTCCGCCATGTTGTTTCGAGCTGAGAGACTTCTGAGAACATGTTTCAAAATTCTGAAGAAATTTAAAATGGCCGCCTCTCCGATCAGCGCCCTGACTAGTGGCCGATCTAGGGAACTGATTAAGACACACCCACTAACCTTGACGAATGTCTCTGTATGTACATGTAGTATAAACATATACAGTATAGTATACAGGTCATCGTTAATATTGGCACCCTTGGTAAATATGAGCAAAGAAGGCTGTGAAAAATCCGTCTTTAATGTTTAGCCATTGGATCTTTTGTTAAAATAATTCACAGAAAAACAATTCGAAACACAACACTGGTTTGTCAAAATATAGGTGTGCAACAAGTATTGGCACCCTTTTAGTCAACACTTTGTGCTACCTCGCTTCGCCAGGATAGCAGCTCCGAGTCTTCTCCTGTAATCCGTGATGAGGTCGGGGAATGCACGGCGAGGGGTCTGAGACCGTTCCTCCGTACAGAACCTCTCCAGATTGTCTAAAATTCTACATAAAACGTCATATATTAACTTTTAACTTCTCTGGTCAATGAGAGACAAGTAAAAAGTTTTCTGTTTGTTTGGTTTGTTGTTGATGTATTGATTGATTGATTGATTATTTTTTTTAATGATAATATTTTTATTTTATTTAGGTATTATTTTAAAAGCAACGTACAAAAAGGAAGTTCCGCGGTTGACCCGAGATGACGCGTAAAAGGATTCGAGGACTTCAGTGAAAAAGAAAAAAAACCCTGTGTAATATAAAACTATATTTAGATTACTGTACATCAGTGTTCTCTCGCAAATAACGCTGTATGGGGAAATCCATTCTAAAGGTCAGGGAACTATGAGACAAACAGGGTGTGTGTGTGTGTGTGTGTGTGTGTGTGTGTGTGGGTGTGTGTAGAGCAGTTAATCAGAACACACACCGCTGAGTCAGGAACCGGAGCTGGGAGAAAATCCCGAGCGGCTAAATGAAATTGAATTTTGCGTTTCCACTCGAAACAACAAACAAACGAAGTTTATTTTCTAAATTTTAATCAACACACTACAGCGGTTTAAGCAGCTTTCTCTCATTTTATCCCGACACTTAGCGACAATTCCACACTGTCAGTGTCGCCGAGGAGAGAAAACCCCGTGGAACCCAGCGTGCTCTAGACGATCTTGTTTCGGTTGGTGTTCCGGTTCCTGTGAAGATAAACAAAGACCTTTATTTTCTCTCTAAAGTCTTCCTACTTTGCTCTGTTTATTGCGAAATATTACGACAACAGAAGAAAACCTTGTGATAACTGTGTCACAAAGGGAAAAAAATACACTAATGTACTTCTCTCACTAATAATACAATTATTGCACGGGGTTTTTTTTCTTGTTAATTTGGGATTACAGCCTCCGACAGAACGGACATGTTCATGCTCCGTTTTAATCCCAGACAGTATTTGAGTAATCCCGGCTCGGCAGACAATGCGCCCGTCTTCTGAATCCTGCTCGAGGATTAATTATCATGGGACGGAAGGAAAATTGGAAATGCTTATCTGCGTTTCTAGACACCCCCTACCCCCATCCCCCCATCCCCTCCCCCGAGTCCCACGCAGACTCTCACGAGAGGCTTTCAGAGAAAAAACAGTAGAAAAGGAGAAAAAAATAATAATAACCCCCGAAATGATTTGATGAAACGCGGATTAGTCGGTAAAATAAATTCACAAAATAAAGAGATTACAGTTCTGTTTTTTCCTCTAAAGAACCGGACAAAAGGGAAGAGATAATTAACGCTGACGTGACTTTGAAGCTTCGCTGCTGGAGATAAAAAAATAATAAAAAATGAGTCAAGAATCGTTTGAAAAGCTCAGAAACAGACAAAAGCTCCTTCAGTGATGAATTTACATCTCAACGTGACAGTCTCCTGGCGGCTTTATGCTTTCCACAAACTTCTAATTCAAGGATCTTTCCCTTTTTCGATAACTGCTAGCGGCTAGTCAAGATATGCTAGTTTGCTAGCAACATTTCTGTTAAAACTATAAAAATATATATATATAAATGTTTAATTCAGTTATAACTTTACAATTTAGTATCAGTAAATTTATATTTCAATTACAGAGTCAGGTCCAAAAATCTGATTTCCATACCATATATCTTTATGTGATCAGATAATAATGTCATTTATTTTAATAATTTGATCTATTCACACCACATACTTTTTAAATTGTATTATTATTATTATTATTATTATTATTATTATTATTATTAGCCCCTCATTTTATCCAGTCATTGCTTATCTCTGATGATCTAGGTCTTCTGTTAGCCGTCGCTAAATTGCGCCGCGTCTGTTAGTCCACCTGCTAGCTAATCAGATGCATCGCTGTGGTAAAATTAATTGAATCCATCCCCATGCTGACATTTTATAATTTCCTATCCTGGGCTCTGTCAGGGAGAAGTTTTGTGTTGTTGTTGTTGTTGTTGTTGTTGTTGTTGTTGTTGTTGTTGAGTGAGGATGCGTGGGTGGTGAAGGGATGCTATGCGGTCGGCGAGAGGGATGAAAGCGGATGGACAGTTTATCAGGAAGAGGTCTCGGATGAATGCGGGCTAGATGGCTAATTAAGAACTCCGGGAGATGCGCTTTGGAGAATCTGGCGCTGAGCTAGCACGACAATTATCTCCGCAGTACTCCGACATGGAGCAGGAAGTGGTGGAG
Source organism: Ameiurus melas (assembly GCA_012411365.1). NCBI lineage: Eukaryota > Metazoa > Chordata > Actinopteri > Siluriformes > Ictaluridae > Ameiurus > Ameiurus melas. The sequence continues at coordinate 1,273,287 of CM022780.1, forward strand.
TTCACATCTCTCCGTTCCTAAAAGGAGCCATTAGTTACAGTACGGATTTAGAAGCATTAAGGCCTCGATTCACAGGGTTGGATTTGACGGTTGTCCATTTCCATGACAATGTGCGACTGAAAACAAGTTTGAAGGAACCTTCTCTGATGCGGGAGAAGCACAATGGTGTGGACTCTGAATGGTGAAAGAGATATTCTCCTCCGTAGTTCTGCAATCACGTTCTGTCTCACAATGGCTCCGCCTTCACTCCATCACTCGTCTGTCGCCGCTCTTTTACCCGCACGCCATTTATATTCTGATCACCAACGCCTCCGTGAGCTCAGGATCCTCCACACGCATGCAGTACGCTTACAAATCTAACGAGCAAGAACTTTCTGGAATTCTCATTTAAATGGAATGAAAAGACGTCATGTTCATTTATAATCTTAAAGCGTACAGACTTCCTGTTTACTCCCTGTTTACTTCCTGTTTTGTTCGTTGGAGCTCTACTCATTCCATGTTATCAGACTGACGTCACTGTATAAGTCCACAATAATTTACTGTAGCCCTCTTTGTTGGGCTGCACAAAGTATTGGCGCCCTTTTAACCCAAACACCAGCCAGCTTTCCCTTATCCTACAGCAGCTCCCGCTCGGACGTGGCGAAGGCTATCGTATGCTTCGGAGCCGGACGACCAAATCTTTTCGAACTGCTACATCACAGGGTGGCGTGGAGATGCACGCCTGGAGGAACGTCCTATCCACCTTCTTCTGCATACATGAGCTCACCGATGCAACCGTTTGGCTAGTGTCACTGTTACTCACAGGGAAGAGATCGTATGCCCCACCCACCTAGAGATCATGGCCAATATTGTTCTCTTGGATTCCCATCCATGGATAGATTCGAACTTGCTATATCTCAATTATTATTATTATTAGTGGTAGTAGTAGTAGTCAGTGCAGTTACTGGTGCCGTATGATGTGTATATCTCACTATGATTGGCTATATTTAATAATAATAATAATAATAATAATAATAATAATAGAATGCCCGCTACAACATCCCTGGGAAATTTCATCATTGTCCAGCAGCCCATGAAGTATTTCCTGACCCATGAAAATGATATTAGATTAGATGAGAATGAGAATATTAGATAGTAGAAGTGTGTTCGTGTGTGCGGAGTTTGCATGTTCTCCCGCCGTGCTTCAGGGGTTTCCCCAGGACAAAGGCATGCATCGTAGTCTAATTGGCATTTCCAAATTCTGTGTCCGAGTGTGTGAATGCGTGTGTGATTGTGCCCTGTAGGAGGTTGGCACCCCGTCCAGGGTGTCCCCCGCCTCGTGCCCCGAGTCCCCTGGGACGGGATCCGGCTCCCCGAGACCCTGTGTAGGATAAGCGCTACAGACAATGAATGAATGAAAAGTTAACGCAACATTCACACCAATAAACACTTTTCCATCCAGCAGAGGCCGCTCTTCCTCGAGTACTGACTGTTTCGCTTTTACCTTCATGACCTATTGGTGTTTTTGCTCTACTTTTCAAATGTCTAGCTACAATATCCAGACCGTCCTAAACCATCTGTCTTTTAGCCCTAAAACCCTTCGTGCTTTTAGCTTTACCCAGAAATACCCTTTTCACTCACGCCCAATAAACCACTGGTCCTGTATCTCAAATCTGTGCTCTCGCAGAACTTCTCACCAACAATCATGAGCTCAGCTTTCCTATACGTTATTGTTTCTATAGTAACAGCTCTTCCAGAGGGATTTGATTACAAAACGTGTGATTGTGTGTGTGTGTGTGTGTGGACATTTTTGGAAGGAGGCCATGTAACACGTTCAACCTGTTCAGGACAGAGGAGTTTCTCAGTAAGATTTTTTTTTTTTTTTTTTTTTTTTGGGGGGGGGGGGGGGGGTGGTGTTTTGTGGGTGGGGGGGGGGGGGGGGGTGGTTTTCTGTCTTTTTTTTTTT